>BSYR01000079.1:117500-122500 GCA_030270665.1 Hibiscus trionum | reverse complement strand
CGATGGTGTGCGGGGATTCCGCACCCTAGTGTCGGCATCATCCCGATGGTGTGCGAGGCTCCCGCACCCAAGGGCCAAGGACCTCCCGATGGTGTGCGAGGCTCCTGCACCCAAGGGCCTAGGACCTCCCGATGGTGAGCGGGGATTCCGCACCCTAGTGTCGACATCCTCCCGATGGTGTCCGAGGCTCCCGCACCCAAGGGCCTCCTCACCCGATGGTGTGCGAGGCTCCTGCACCCAAGGGCCTAGGGCCTCCCGATGGTGTGCGGGGATTCCGCACCCTAGTGTCGGCATCCTCCCGATGGTGTGCGAGGCTCCCGCACCCAAGGGCCTAGGACCTCCCGATGGTGTGCGAGGCTCCCGCACCCAAGGGCCTAGTCACCCGATGGTGTGCGAGGCTCCCGCACCCAAGGGCCCAGGACCTCCCGATGGTGTGCGGGGATTCCGCACCCTAGTGTCGGCATCCTCCCGATGGTGTGCGAGGCTACCGCACCCAAGGGCCTAGGACCTCCCGATGGTGTGCGAGGCTCCCGCACCCAAGGGCCTGGTCACCCGATGGTGTGCGAGGCTCCTGCACCCAAGGGCCTAGGACCTCCCGATGGTGTGCGGGGATTCCGCACCCTAGTGTCGGCATCCTCCCGATGGTGTGCTGGGATTCCGCACCCAAGGGCCTGGTCACCCGATGGTGTGCGAGGCTCCCGCACCCAAGGGCCAAGGACCTCCCGATGGTGTGCGAGGCTCCTGCACGCAAGGGCCTAGGACCTCCCGATGGTGTGCGGGTATTCCGCACCCCAGTGTCGGCATCCTCCCGATGGTGTGCGAGGCTCCCGCACCCAAGGGCCTGGTCACCCGATGGTGTGCGAGGCTCCAGCACCCAAGGGCCTAGGACCTCCCGATGGTGTGCGAGGCTCCCGCACCCAAGGGCCTGGTCACCCGATGGTGTGCGAGGCTCCTGCACCCAAGGGCCTAGGACCTACCGATGGTGTGCGGGGATTCCGCACCCTAGTGTCGGCATCCTCCCGATGGTGTGCGAGGCTCCGCACCCAAGGGCCTAGGACCTCCCGATGGTGTGCGAGGCTCCTGCACCCAAGGGCCTAGGACCTCCCGATGGTGTGCGGGGATTCCGCACCATAGTGTCGGCATCCTCCCGATGGTGTGCGAGGCTCCCGCACCCAAGGGCCTGGTTCACCCGGATGGTGTGCGAGGCTCCCACACCCTGGTGCGTTCATCCCACCGATGGGGTGCTTGGCTGCCGCACTCTAAGGGCCCCGTGGGTGCCATGTCTGAAATGGGGACACCTTCTCTCAGCACCTTGATGGTGGCCACCCAAGGGCCTTGGACCTCCCAATGGTGTGCGGGGCTTCCGCACCGTAGGGCCTTCGACCGCCCGATGTTGTTCGAGGCTCCCACACCCTACACTTGGGAGTGCTATTTTACGAAGGGGCAACTCGGGGAATTGTTCCCGTAACCAAGCCGTCATTCTTTTATCTTCATCGATGTTTTCCAAATTGTGAGGCAATGGGGAGGGACGATCGCGATTTTAGGCCTAAAGGCGATCCACCGTGGGAGCTTTCCGGCCGACCGAGACATTAGTTATATCGAATTTTCCCCATGGAGGGGGAGGGGAGGGGAGGGACGGAGTGGGGGAGGGTCGTTTTGCCTTCTTTTAGCCTCATTTTGCCTTCTTTTAGCCTCGCCGGAAAGTTCGCCGGAGACTCGCCGGAGCACCGCCGGAGCACCGCCGGGAACCTTACCGGCGGTGGAGAGGGTTCTCCGGTCATGGGGCTAGGGCGTGGGGCGGGCCCCACTATATGCCGCTTCAAACCCCTGGGTGCCTCGAGGATGCCCAGCAACGCTCCCCCCCTAAAGAGCTAAAAAAACTTTCCCACTATGCTCCCAGTAGACATTAACATGTCTGAAATGGGGACACGACCGAGGAGTCCCGATGGTGTGCGGGGCTCCCGCCCGATGGTGTGCGGGACTGCCGCCCCATGGTGTGCGGGGCTCCCGCCCGATGGTGTGCGGGAATCACCCGATGGCGTGCGGGGCTCCCGCCCGATGGTGTGCGGGGCTCCCTCCCGATGGTGACCGAGGATCACCCGATGGTGTGCGGGGCTCCCGCCCGATGGTGTGCGAGGCTCACCCGACGGTGTGCGGGGCTCCCGCCCGATGGTGTGCGAGGCTCACCCGACGGTGTGCGGGGCTCCCGCCCGATGGTGACCGAGTCTCACCCGATGGTGTGCGAGGCTCACCCGACGGTGTGCGGGGCTCCCGCCCGATGGTGTGCGGGGCTCCCGCCCGATGGTGACCGAGTCTCACCCGATGGTGACCGCGTCTCACCCGATGGTGACCGAGTCTCCCCCGATGGTGACCGAGTCTCACCCGATGGTGTGCGGGGCTCCCGCCCGATGGTGACCGAGGCTCACCCGATGGTGTGCGGGGCTCCCGCCCGATGGTGTGCGGGGCTCCAGCGCGACGGTGACCGAGGCTCACCCGATGGTGTGCGGGGCTCCCGCACCCTAGTGCCCGCATCTTCCCGATGGTGACCGAGGCTCCCCCACCCAAGGGCCTTGTTCACCCCGATGGTGTGCGAGGCTTCCGCACCCTTGTGCCGGCATCCTCCCGATGGTGATCGAGGCTCCCGCACCCAAGGGCCTGGTTCACCCCGATGGTGACCGAGGCTCCCGCACCCAAGGGCCTGGTTCACCCGATGGTGTCCGAGGCTCCCGCACCCTAGTGCCCGCATCTTCCCGATGGTGACCGAGGCTCCCCCACCCAAGGGCCTGGTTCACCCCGATGGTGTGCGAGGCTTCCACACCCATGTGCCGGCATCCTCCCGATGGTGACCGAGACTCCCGCACCCAAGGGCCTGGTTCACCCCGATGGTGACCGAGGCTCCCGCACCCAAGGGCCTGGTTCACCCGATGGTGTCCGAGGCTCCCGCATCTTCCCGATGGTGACCGAGGCTCCCCCACCCAAGGGCCTGGTTCACCCCGATGGTGACCGAGGCTCCCGCACCCAAGGGCCTGGTTCACCCCGATGGTGACCGAGGCTCCCGCACCCAAGGGCCTGGTTCACCCCGATGGTGACCGAGGCTCCCGCACCCAAGGGACCATCGATGGTGTGCGAGGCTCCTGCACCCAAGGGCCTAGGACCTCCCGATGGTGTGCGGGGATTCCGCACCCTAGTGTCGGCATCCTCCCGATGGTGTGCTGGGATTCCGCACCCAAGGGCCTGGTCACCCGATGGTGTGCGAGGCTCCCGCACCCAAGGGCCAAGGACCTCCCGATGGTGTGCGAGGCTCCTGCACGCAAGGGCCTAGGACCTCCCGATGGTGTGCGGGTATTCCGCACCCCAGTGTCGGCATCCTCCCGATGGTGTGCGAGGCTCCCGCACCCAAGGGCCTGGTCACCCGATGGTGTGCGAGGCTCCAGCACCCAAGGGCCTAGGACCTCCCGATGGTGTGCGAGGCTCCCGCACCCAAGGGCCTGGTCACCCGATGGTGTGCGAGGCTCCTGCACCCAAGGGCCTAGGACCTACCGATGGTGTGCGGGGATTCCGCACCCTAGTGTCGGCATCCTCCCGATGGTGTGCGAGGCTCCGCACCCAAGGGCCTAGGACCTCCCGATGGTGTGCGAGGCTCCTGCACCCAAGGGCCTAGGACCTCCCGATGGTGTGCGGGGATTCCGCACCATAGTGTCGGCATCCTCCCGATGGTGTGCGAGGCTCCCGCACCCAAGGGCCTGGTTCACCCGGATGGTGTGCGAGGCTCCCACACCCTGGTGCGTTCATCCCACCGATGGGGTGCTTGGCTGCCGCACTCTAAGGGCCCCGTGGGTGCCATGTCTGAAATGGGGACACCTTCTCTCAGCACCTTGATGGTGGCCACCCAAGGGCCTTGGACCTCCCAATGGTGTGCGGGGCTTCCGCACCGTAGGGCCTTCGACCGCCCGATGTTGTTCGAGGCTCCCACACCCTACACTTGGGAGTGCTATTTTACGAAGGGGCAACTCGGGGAATTGTTCCCGTAACCAAGCCGTCATTCTTTTATCTTCATCGATGTTTTCCAAATTGTGAGGCAATGGGGAGGGACGATCGCGATTTTAGGCCTAAAGGCGATCCACCGTGGGAGCTTTCCGGCCGACCGAGACATTAGTTATATCGAATTTTCCCCATGGAGGGGGAGGGGAGGGGAGGGACGGAGTGGGGGAGGGTCGTTTTGCCTTCTTTTAGCCTCATTTTGCCTTCTTTTAGCCTCGCCGGAAAGTTCGCCGGAGACTCGCCGGAGCACCGCCGGAGCACCGCCGGGAACCTTACCGGCGGTGGAGAGGGTTCTCCGGTCATGGGGCTAGGGCGTGGGGCGGGCCCCACTATATGCCGCTTCAAACCCCTGGGTGCCTCGAGGATGCCCAGCAACGCTCCCCCCCTAAAGAGCTAAAAAAACTTTCCCACTATGCTCCCAGTAGACATTAACATGTCTGAAATGGGGACACGACCGAGGAGTCCCGATGGTGTGCGGGGCTCCCGCCCGATGGTGTGCGGGACTGCCGCCCCATGGTGTGCGGGGCTCCCGCCCGATGGTGTGCGGGAATCACCCGATGGCGTGCGGGGCTCCCGCCCGATGGTGTGCGGGGCTCCCTCCCGATGGTGACCGAGGATCACCCGATGGTGTGCGGGGCTCCCGCCCGATGGTGTGCGAGGCTCACCCGACGGTGTGCGGGGCTCCCGCCCGATGGTGTGCGAGGCTCACCCGACGGTGTGCGGGGCTCCCGCCCGATGGTGACCGAGTCTCACCCGATGGTGTGCGAGGCTCACCCGACGGTGTGCGGGGCTCCCGCCCGATGGTGTGCGGGGCTCCCGCCCGATGGTGACCGAGTCTCACCCGATGGTGACCGCGTCTCACCCGATGGTGACCGAGTCTCCCCCGATGGTGACCGAGTCTCACCCGATGGTGTGCGGGGCTCCCGCCCGATGGTGACCGAGGCTCACCCGATGGTGTG
>BSYR01000079.1:85000-87500 GCA_030270665.1 Hibiscus trionum | reverse complement strand
CCATCCATCGTTCCATTAATCCGAATCCTCCCGACAAGCCCACGAATGGAACGATGGATGGGGCTAGCACCGCTTGCGCCTAGGCGCCCACCTCGCACCCTAGGGTGCTGAGGCCCGGCCCCCTTGGGGGGGTGCCGGGGGGGGTCGCGGATCACTCCCCCTAAAGAGCTAAAAAAACTTTCCAGCATTGCTCCCAGTAGACATTGACATGTCTGAAATGGGGACACTTTCTCTCAGCACCCCGATGGTGTGCGGGGATTCCGCACCCAAGTGTCGGCATCCTCCCGATGGTGTGCGGGGATTCCGCACCCTAGTGTCGGCATCATCCCGATGGTGTGCGAGGCTCCCGCACCCAAGGGCCAAGGACCTCCCGATGGTGTGCGAGGCTCCTGCACCCAAGGGCCTAGGACCTCCCGATGGTGAGCGGGGATTCCGCACCCTAGTGTCGACATCCTCCCGATGGTGTCCGAGGCTCCCGCACCCAAGGGCCTCCTCACCCGATGGTGTGCGAGGCTCCTGCACCCAAGGGCCTAGGGCCTCCCGATGGTGTGCGGGGATTCCGCACCCTAGTGTCGGCATCCTCCCGATGGTGTGCGAGGCTCCCGCACCCAAGGGCCTAGGACCTCCCGATGGTGTGCGAGGCTCCCGCACCCAAGGGCCTAGTCACCCGATGGTGTGCGAGGCTCCCGCACCCAAGGGCCCAGGACCTCCCGATGGTGTGCGGGGATTCCGCACCCTAGTGTCGGCATCCTCCCGATGGTGTGCGAGGCTACCGCACCCAAGGGCCTAGGACCTCCCGATGGTGTGCGAGGCTCCCGCACCCAAGGGCCTGGTCACCCGATGGTGTGCGAGGCTCCTGCACCCAAGGGCCTAGGACCTCCCGATGGTGTGCGGGGATTCCGCACCCTAGTGTCGGCATCCTCCCGATGGTGTGCTGGGATTCCGCACCCAAGGGCCTGGTCACCCGATGGTGTGCGAGGCTCCCGCACCCAAGGGCCAAGGACCTCCCGATGGTGTGCGAGGCTCCTGCACGCAAGGGCCTAGGACCTCCCGATGGTGTGCGGGTATTCCGCACCCCAGTGTCGGCATCCTCCCGATGGTGTGCGAGGCTCCCGCACCCAAGGGCCTGGTCACCCGATGGTGTGCGAGGCTCCAGCACCCAAGGGCCTAGGACCTCCCGATGGTGTGCGAGGCTCCCGCACCCAAGGGCCTGGTCACCCGATGGTGTGCGAGGCTCCTGCACCCAAGGGCCTAGGACCTACCGATGGTGTGCGGGGATTCCGCACCCTAGTGTCGGCATCCTCCCGATGGTGTGCGAGGCTCCGCACCCAAGGGCCTAGGACCTCCCGATGGTGTGCGAGGCTCCTGCACCCAAGGGCCTAGGACCTCCCGATGGTGTGCGGGGATTCCGCACCATAGTGTCGGCATCCTCCCGATGGTGTGCGAGGCTCCCGCACCCAAGGGCCTGGTTCACCCGGATGGTGTGCGAGGCTCCCACACCCTGGTGCGTTCATCCCACCGATGGGGTGCTTGGCTGCCGCACTCTAAGGGCCCCGTGGGTGCCATGTCTGAAATGGGGACACCTTCTCTCAGCACCTTGATGGTGGCCACCCAAGGGCCTTGGACCTCCCAATGGTGTGCGGGGCTTCCGCACCGTAGGGCCTTCGACCGCCCGATGTTGTTCGAGGCTCCCACACCCTACACTTGGGAGTGCTATTTTACGAAGGGGCAACTCGGGGAATTGTTCCCGTAACCAAGCCGTCATTCTTTTATCTTCATCGATGTTTTCCAAATTGTGAGGCAATGGGGAGGGACGATCGCGATTTTAGGCCTAAAGGCGATCCACCGTGGGAGCTTTCCGGGCCGACCGAGACATTAGTTATATCGAATTTTCCCCATGGAGGGGGAGGGGAGGGGAGGGACGGAGTGGGGGAGGGTCGTTTTGCCTTCTTTTAGCCTCATTTTGCCTTCTTTTAGCCTCGCCGGAAAGTTCGCCGGAGACTCGCCGGAGCACCGCCGGAGCACCGCCGGGAACCTTACCGGCGGTGGAGAGGGTTCTCCGGTCATGGGGCTAGGGCGTGGGGCGGGCCCCACTATATGCCGCTTCAAACCCCTGGGTGCCTCGAGGATGCCCAGCAACGCTCCCCCCCTAAAGAGCTAAAAAAACTTTCCCACTATGCTCCCAGTAGACATTAACATGTCTGAAATGGGGACACGACCGAGGAGTCCCGATGGTGTGCGGGGCTCCCGCCCGATGGTGTGCGGGACTGCCGCCCCATGGTGTGCGGGGCTCCCGCCCGATGGTGTGCGGGAATCACCCGATGGCGTGCGGGGCTCCCGCCCGATGGTGTGCGGGGCTCCCTCCCGATGGTGACCGAGGATCACCCGATGGTGTGCGGGGCTCCCGCCCGATGGTGTGCGAGGCTCACCCGACGGTGTGCGGGGCTCCCGCCCGATGGTGTGCGAGGCTCACCCGACGGTGTGCGGGGCTCCCGCCCGA
>BSYR01000079.1:62500-65000 GCA_030270665.1 Hibiscus trionum | reverse complement strand
CCGCACCCAAGGGCCCAGGACCTCCCGATGGTGTGCGGGGATTCCGCACCCTAGTGTCGGCATCCTCCCGATGGTGTGCGAGGCTACCGCACCCAAGGGCCTAGGACCTCCCGATGGTGTGCGAGGCTCCCGCACCCAAGGGCCTGGTCACCCGATGGTGTGCGAGGCTCCTGCACCCAAGGGCCTAGGACCTCCCGATGGTGTGCGGGGATTCCGCACCCTAGTGTCGGCATCCTCCCGATGGTGTGCTGGGATTCCGCACCCAAGGGCCTGGTCACCCGATGGTGTGCGAGGCTCCCGCACCCAAGGGCCAAGGACCTCCCGATGGTGTGCGAGGCTCCTGCACGCAAGGGCCTAGGACCTCCCGATGGTGTGCGGGTATTCCGCACCCCAGTGTCGGCATCCTCCCGATGGTGTGCGAGGCTCCCGCACCCAAGGGCCTGGTCACCCGATGGTGTGCGAGGCTCCAGCACCCAAGGGCCTAGGACCTCCCGATGGTGTGCGAGGCTCCCGCACCCAAGGGCCTGGTCACCCGATGGTGTGCGAGGCTCCTGCACCCAAGGGCCTAGGACCTACCGATGGTGTGCGGGGATTCCGCACCCTAGTGTCGGCATCCTCCCGATGGTGTGCGAGGCTCCGCACCCAAGGGCCTAGGACCTCCCGATGGTGTGCGAGGCTCCTGCACCCAAGGGCCTAGGACCTCCCGATGGTGTGCGGGGATTCCGCACCATAGTGTCGGCATCCTCCCGATGGTGTGCGAGGCTCCCGCACCCAAGGGCCTGGTTCACCCGGATGGTGTGCGAGGCTCCCACACCCTGGTGCGTTCATCCCACCGATGGGGTGCTTGGCTGCCGCACTCTAAGGGCCCCGTGGGTGCCATGTCTGAAATGGGGACACCTTCTCTCAGCACCTTGATGGTGGCCACCCAAGGGCCTTGGACCTCCCAATGGTGTGCGGGGCTTCCGCACCGTAGGGCCTTCGACCGCCCGATGTTGTTCGAGGCTCCCACACCCTACACTTGGGAGTGCTATTTTACGAAGGGGCAACTCGGGGAATTGTTCCCGTAACCAAGCCGTCATTCTTTTATCTTCATCGATGTTTTCCAAATTGTGAGGCAATGGGGAGGGACGATCGCGATTTTAGGCCTAAAGGCGATCCACCGTGGGAGCTTTCCGGCCGACCGAGACATTAGTTATATCGAATTTTCCCCATGGAGGGGGAGGGGAGGGGAGGGACGGAGTGGGGGAGGGTCGTTTTGCCTTCTTTTAGCCTCATTTTGCCTTCTTTTAGCCTCGCCGGAAAGTTCGCCGGAGACTCGCCGGAGCACCGCCGGAGCACCGCCGGGAACCTTACCGGCGGTGGAGAGGGTTCTCCGGTCATGGGGCTAGGGCGTGGGGCGGGCCCCACTATATGCCGCTTCAAACCCCTGGGTGCCTCGAGGATGCCCAGCAACGCTCCCCCCCTAAAGAGCTAAAAAAACTTTCCCACTATGCTCCCAGTAGACATTAACATGTCTGAAATGGGGACACGACCGAGGAGTCCCGATGGTGTGCGGGGCTCCCGCCCGATGGTGTGCGGGACTGCCGCCCCATGGTGTGCGGGGCTCCCGCCCGATGGTGTGCGGGAATCACCCGATGGCGTGCGGGGCTCCCGCCCGATGGTGTGCGGGGCTCCCTCCCGATGGTGACCGAGGATCACCCGATGGTGTGCGGGGCTCCCGCCCGATGGTGTGCGAGGCTCACCCGACGGTGTGCGGGGCTCCCGCCCGATGGTGTGCGAGGCTCACCCGACGGTGTGCGGGGCTCCCGCCCGATGGTGACCGAGTCTCACCCGATGGTGTGCGAGGCTCACCCGACGGTGTGCGGGGCTCCCGCCCGATGGTGTGCGGGGCTCCCGCCCGATGGTGACCGAGTCTCACCCGATGGTGACCGCGTCTCACCCGATGGTGACCGAGTCTCCCCCGATGGTGACCGAGTCTCACCCGATGGTGTGCGGGGCTCCCGCCCGATGGTGACCGAGGCTCACCCGATGGTGTGCGGGGCTCCCGCCCGATGGTGTGCGGGGCTCCAGCGCGACGGTGACCGAGGCTCACCCGATGGTGTGCGGGGCTCCCGCACCCTAGTGCCCGCATCTTCCCGATGGTGACCGAGGCTCCCCCACCCAAGGGCCTTGTTCACCCCGATGGTGTGCGAGGCTTCCGCACCCTTGTGCCGGCATCCTCCCGATGGTGATCGAGGCTCCCGCACCCAAGGGCCTGGTTCACCCCGATGGTGACCGAGGCTCCCGCACCCAAGGGCCTGGTTCACCCGATGGTGTCCGAGGCTCCCGCACCCTAGTGCCCGCATCTTCCCGATGGTGACCGAGGCTCCCCCACCCAAGGGCCTGGTTCACCCCGATGGTGTGCGAGGCTTCCACACCCATGTGCCGGCATCCTCCCGATGGTGACCGAGACTCCCGCACCCAAGGGCCTGGTTCACCCCGATGGTGACCGAGGCTCCCG
>BSYR01000079.1:20000-22500 GCA_030270665.1 Hibiscus trionum | reverse complement strand
CCCTAGGGTGCTGAGGCCCGGCCCCCTTGGGGGGGTGCCGGGGGGGGTCGCGGATCACTCCCCCTAAAGAGCTAAAAAAACTTTCCAGCATTGCTCCCAGTAGACATTGACATGTCTGAAATGGGGACACTTTCTCTCAGCACCCCGATGGTGTGCGGGGATTCCGCACCCTAGTGTCGGCATCCTCCCGATGGTGTGCGGGGATTCCGCACCCTAGTGTCGGCATCATCCCGATGGTGTGCGAGGCTCCCGCACCCAAGGGCCAAGGACCTCCCGATGGTGTGCGAGGCTCCTGCACCCAAGGGCCTAGGACCTCCCGATGGTGAGCGGGGATTCCGCACCCTAGTGTCGACATCCTCCCGATGGTGTCCGAGGCTCCCGCACCCAAGGGCCTCGTCACCCGATGGTGTGCGAGGCTCCTGCACCCAAGGGCCTAGGACCTCCCGATGGTGTGCGGGGATTCCGCACCCTAGTGTCGGCATCCTCCCGATGGTGTGCGAGGCTCCCGCACCCAAGGGCCTAGGACCTCCCGATGGTGTGCGAGGCTCCCGCACCCAAGGGCCTAGTCACCCGATGGTGTGCGAGGCTCCCGCACCCAAGGGCCCAGGACCTCCCGATGGTGTGCGGGGATTCCGCACCCTAGTGTCGGCATCCTCCCGATGGTGTGCGAGGCTACCGCACCCAAGGGCCTAGGACCTCCCGATGGTGTGCGAGGCTCCCGCACCCAAGGGCCTGGTCACCCGATGGTGTGCGAGGCTCCTGCACCCAAGGGCCTAGGACCTCCCGATGGTGTGCGGGGATTCCGCACCCTAGTGTCGGCATCCTCCCGATGGTGTGCGGGGATTCCGCACCCAAGGGCCTGGTCACCCGATGGTGTGCGAGGCTCCCGCACCCAAGGGCCAAGGACCTCCCGATGGTGTGCGAGGCTCCTGCACGCAAGGGCCTAGGACCTCCCGATGGTGTGCGGGTATTCCGCACCCCAGTGTCGGCATCCTCCCGATGGTGTGCGAGGCTCCCGCACCCAAGGGCCTGGTCACCCGATGGTGTGCGGGTATCCCGCACCCAAGGGCCTAGGACCTCCCGATGGTGTGCGAGGCTCCCGCACCCAAGGGCCTAGGACCTCCCGATGGTGTGCGAGGCTCCTGCACCCAAGGGCCTAGGACCTACCGATGGTGTGCGGGGATTCCGCACCCTAGTGTCGGCATCCTCCCGATGGTGTGCGAGGCTCCCGCACCCAAGGGCCTAGGACCTCCCGATGGTGTGCGAGGCTCCCGCACCCAAGGGCCTAGGACCTCCCGATGGTGTGCGAGGCTCCCGCACCCAAGGGCCTAGGACCTCCCGATGGTGTGCGAGGCTCCTGCACCCAAGGGCCTAGGACCTCCCGATGGTGTGCGGGGATTCCGCACCATAGTGTCGGCATCCTCCCGATGGTGTGCGAGGCTCCCGCACCCAAGGGCCTGGTTCACCCGGATGGTGTGCGAGGCTCCCACACCCTGGTGCGTTCATCCCACCGATGGGGTGCTTGGCTGCCGCACTCTAAGGGCCCCGTGGGTGCCATGTCTGAAATGGGGACACCTTCTCTCAGCACCTTGATGGTGGCCACCCAAGGGCCTTGGACCTCCCAATGGTGTGCGGGGCTTCCGCACCGTAGGGCCTTCGACCGCCCGATGTTGTTCGAGGCTCCCACACCCTACACTTGGGAGTGCTATTTTACGAAGGGGCAACTCGGGGAATTGTTCCCGTAACCAAGCCGTCATTCTTTTATCTTCATCGATGTTTTCCAAATTGTGAGGCAATGGGGAGGGACGATCGCGATTTTAGGCCTAAAGGCGATCCACCGTGGAAGCTTTCCGGCCGACCGAGACATTAGTTATATCGAATTTTCCCCATGGAGGGGGATGGGAGGGGAGGGACGGAGTGGGGGAGGGTCGTTTTGCCTTCTTTTAGCCTCATTTTGCCTTCTTTTAGCCTCGCCGGAAAGTTCGCCGGAGACTCGCCGGAGACTCGCCGGAGCACCGCCGGGAACCTTACCGGCGGTGGAGGGGGTTCTCCGGTCATGGGGCTAGGCCGTGGGGCGGGCCCCACTATATGCCGCTTCAAACCCCTGGGTGCCTCGAGGATGCCCAGCAACGCTCCCCCCCTAAAGAGCTAAAAAAACTTTCCCACTATGCTCCCAGTAGACATTGACATGTCTGAAATGGGGACACGACCGAGGAGTCCCGATGGTGTGCGGGGCTCCCGCCCGATGGTGTGCGGGACTGCCGCCCCATGGTGTGCGGGGCTCCCGCCCGATGGTGTGCGGGGCTCCCTCCCGATGGCGACCGAGGATCACCCGATGGTGTGCGGGGCTCCCGCCCGATGGTGTGCGAGGCTCACCCGACGGTGTGCGGGGCTCCCGCCCGATGGTGTGCGAGGCTCACCCGACGGTGTGCGGGGCTCCCGCCCGATGGTGACCGAGGCTCACCCGACGGTGTGCGGGGCTCCCGCCCGATGGTGACCG
>BSYR01000078.1:1810000-2080432 GCA_030270665.1 Hibiscus trionum | reverse complement strand
GGATTGAAATGGCTGTCTCAGAATGAGCCTTTGCATTATCTTATTCAGATTAGTTAGGCAATGTGTTGGATACTGATGGTTATATAAAAAAATAATGAAATATGACCAACTATTCAGGATGAGACATAGTGTCTCATAAGCAAAATTAGATGTTTGAATTATAACGGTGTGAGTTGAATAAATTAGGTTGAAGGATCGTAGTCATAATGAGCCTCTGTGATACTTAATTTGGACTAGCTGATCAATGTGTCGGATATTGGTGGTTATACAAAAAATAATGAAAATAAAACCATACATGAATTTTTTAATAAAACTCAACCAAAAATCTTTAAAAAATAAAAAAAAATATGAACAATCACCATTGTCGACGATGAAAAATAAACCCAGCATAAAAAATGAATAGAGTATGATGATATGTTGGCAACTAAATTTTATCATAGCTTAAGTGTGATCTATTTGGGGCAATTATAAACACCTACAATATGAGAGAATCAAACCGATAGCTCAAAGCAAAGGTATAACAACAATGTAACCAAATAGACACCACCTAGAGAGATAACATCAAATCCAATCATAAAATACGTTATATATTTTTAACAATCTCTACTTAGGGAAAGAGAAATTTATTTCTAATATGTATTGAATCCACAATTAAATAAAGAATGAAAGATATTAACGGAGAATTTTTAACCACTTGCTTTAAAGAATGTTGATAAAATTTTATGCTAAATCATCTTTCAAATTTTAAAAAAAAATAATAAAGTCTTATCGAACACTTCGGCTCTGTTTGGTAAACAGAGGTTTGGGCAAAAATTAGAGGTTTGAGGTATAATTAGAGGTTTGACTAGTCAAATCCGCTAATATTGATGTTTGGTAAATAGCGGATTGAAGAGCGGATTGGAGTGAAAAAGCTAATTTTGAAAAAGCTCCTAATATGAGCTTTTTGAAATTAGAGGTTTGATATTAGAGTTGTAATGACTCTTTTACCCTTAACAATTACCAAAAATCTCCAAATAAACTAAATTAAATAATAACATTTTAAATATAAATAATAACATATTAAATATTAGACTTATTTTTTGTTACTACTAATTTATATGGTGACATTTGTAAGTTAATTTTATTTTTTATTATCACATATTTATAAGTGCATATAATTTTTTTAATAATTATATAAATAATAAATTAATATATAAATCTTTCAAATATGTTTAGAAAATTTATATTAAAAATAATTTTTACAAATCTAATTAATATTTATTAGATACAAAATATTCATAACTGATAAATTATTCAAACAAGTATTGAATATAATCATGTCCTTATATGTCATTTCGCTTGTTTAAATAATCAAACAGCTATCAGCTATCAGTTAATTTTACCAAACACTTTTATACAATCAGCTAATACAATCCGCTAGTCAAATCAGCTAATGCAATCAGCTATCAGCTATCAGTTAATTTTACCAAACACTTTTATACAATCAGCTAATACAATCCGCTAGTCAAATCAGCTAATGCAATCAGCTATCAGCTATCAGCTAATGTAATCCGCTATCAGCTATCAGCTATCCGCTAATTGCCAAACAGGGCCTTCATCTTTCATTATATCAACTTGTTTTGCGCACTCATTATATTAATGTTTTTATTAAATAGAAATAATTACGCTCTCAAGATAAATATCGAGATTTGATTTCATATAAAATGTTACAATATGAACATTATTAACCATTAAACTAATTAATCATTTTTCTCCTTATATCAACTTTATAATAACATTGTAACCAGGAAACTTTCTATATTATTAATATAATTTTATCAAATATTATTGATGTAATTTATAAATAAAATTTATACGCTAATGCAAAATTTAATTAATATAAAATTTATTTGTATTCATTTTGGTCACCGAACTATATAAATAGTCACCAAATTTTTAGAGAGGATTCATTTTGGTCACCGTACCTTTAAAATATTTGATAAAGTCACCCAACTTTTAGTTCGATTTCAATATAGTCACCAAACTTTTAGTTCGCTTTCAATATGGTCTCTCCCTTTACCTTTCATTAGAAGTTGACGTTAGTTTTTCGTTCTTCCTTAATAAAAACTGGGTAAACTACACCAATCATCACTCAACTTTTTCTCACTCCTATTTTGTTCACTAGAGTTTAATTTTTTTTTTTAATTTAATAACTTAACTTTCGAATTGTTCATATTATGACCACTCTCAAATGACATGTTTATACCAATAGAAAAATTTGATTAATCCTTAAAAAATATTTTGGTTGATTGATAAATTTAGATTATTCAATTCTCGATCTTATATTGTATCAATTAAATCAGATAATCGATTAATCAGTTAACCAAAATATTTGATTATGGAAATGATTTTTTTACTTTGTTTATTAAAATATCAAATATGATAATGTGATAAATTTAGTAATTGTTCGGTTGTGATAAAAGTGTAAAAACAACTAGAAAGTCAAAAATTGAAAGTTCGCGCCTATTAATTCTACCCAAAGCCAAAACTTTTTTTTTAAAATTAGAAGGGTATCAAAATCACTAGACTATAAGATATTGTATTGCATAAAATTTAGAAATATTGTATATAATAGATCAGATTAGTTAATTAATTTTGCTTAAAACTGTGAACCGTAACCAAATCGAAATAATTTATTTTAAAAATTTGTACTGAAACCATGTTCGTTTAATCCTTAAAAAATTATTTTGGTTCATTGTTAAATTCAGATTATTCAATTCTCGAGCTTATATTGTACCGATTAAATCGGATAATCAATTGACTGATTAATTGAAACATTTGATTCGAGTAATATTTTTTTACTTTGCTTATTAAATTACTGGTAATTTAATAAGCAAAGTAAAAAAATCATTACCTGAATTTTTTTAATGATTAATCGAATTTTTTATTTGTATAAACCATGTCATTTGACAGTGGCCAAAGTATGAACAATTCGAAAGTTAAGTTATTAAATGAAGTACTCTAATGTTAACGAGGATATACAAGTGATTTGGAAGAAAAAATGACTAAATTGATGTACTTTTTTAAATATGAATGGTGAACCAAACGTAACTTTATCCATAATTGAGTGACCCAAATGTAACCTTTAATAATTGAGTGACCCAAATGTAATATTACCCATAATTGAGTGACCCAAATGTAACTTTTAATAATTTAATGATCCAAATGTAACCTTATACATAACTAAGTGACCCTATATTGTTATTTACCCAAAAATAAAATAAAATACTGTAATATGAAACGTGTCACATATAAACTTTTTGAACCATTTCGTCCATAATATTGTTATAATTACAAGGTGAATCCCATCATTTATTATGTAAGAACAAAAAATACATGAAAACAATATTTGGTGACTTTTTAATAGTAGTAATAATAATTGATGTATTATTGTGAGTCGACATCATTGTTGGCAGCCAAAGACAAGGAGAACATTAGCCGCATTATAGTCCTTCAGATTTCGTTAACGGGTCGTGCGTGAATTCCACGGCCTCTAACATAACGGTAACACTCCACACAGACCAGTTTTTTTTCTTCTTTTTTCGATTTTCAAGACTTTATTCTGATTAATTCGTATCGACTTACGTCGCACACTTAATTTTAGTAGATAAATCTCTTAGCGGAAATTTTCTGCATACATAACGTTTCGAGCCCAAAATATTGTTTAAACAGTACCAAATTGTTTACTACTTGGACTAACTTCACATACAGACCAGCCTTTGACAAATCAAGTTTTTTGTTGATTGGATTAATAAAGTTTCGCCTTTTTATTTTATTTTATTTCTTATTCGTATAACAATTGAGTTTGTTTTCTTGCTTCTTATTTTATTAAGCTTGAGTAACGAGAATAAAAAAAATAAAATTACATTTTTAAGTAAAAAAATTCAAAATTCTTTACTATTAGATTACATATAAATTTTCAGGTGAGTGAACCTGAAAGTAGGTCCAAGCAAAGATATAAAGTAAACTGAAAAATGATTCGAGTTCTAATATTCATTTCAGTTGTTATTTAAATGTAGGAAAATAATTCAATACAAATGTTATGTAGTATTTAGATAATATTTTCTTTTCTGTTTCAAGGGTAAGTGATTTAATTTGTAGGATTTAAAACCCAAGGCTTATGATTAAAATTAATGGTTTAAAATTTATTATTTAAGATTTTAGGATTAGATATTTAAATTTTAGTTGTTAAAGATTAAATATGCATGTTGTGTAAATTTTTTAGACAAAATATTAATAAAAAATCACTCTTAAATGTATATTATTTAAAATTTTAAAAAGTCTAATCATACAAATCAAAATTTATTTTTATTTAATTTATGGATTACTTTAAAAAAAATTGTAGTATAAAGCATATACTTTATTTTAAGATTTGAAAAAAAAAACTTATATATATATATATATATATATATATATATATATATATATATATATATATATATATATATATATATATATATATATATATATGATTCATCTCTAAGTGAAAAAAAGGGAAGAATCTCTATAATATAATGTCGCATTAAAGGTGATCTTCCAAGGGAATAGTAATTTTATTTAAGGCGTTGTAGTTTTTAAGAAATAAATACTTCTATTATGTATATTTAATTTATAAATGTAGGAATTTTCAATTATTTAAGAACTGAATAAAACAATAAATATTATTACTCCAACAAATTCTTATATTTGTTCATTGTTTTTATATGTTATTTTATCTGGGAATTCGATTATAATACTGTAAATAAAATAAATTATATATGGAGAATTATTTCAGAGTAATTTTTTACATTATTCGATTAGGATTAATGATGATAATTATAAAATACAAAACCTTCCTAATTTGAATATAAATAACAAAAAATGCAATTTTTTTATTTTATTTTAAATTTTGATGTATTCGAAGAAAAAAGTAGAGTGAAACGCGGAGACGGGTCCGTTACGTAACACGTTAAGGAAAGAATTGAGGGAGAGCCAAATGCGCCGCGCGTGCATTAAAGACTGTCGGGTGAGAAGTCAAAAAGGCGGTGGTTAAAACGTAATATCGAATGAGATGGGTGTCCTTTGTCGTCCAAAAGAATATTTGTTCATGTTACTATTATTAATACATACCACGGGAATCACCGTTTCCACGTTCTGGGTATTCCCGCAGTTTCAGTAAATCAGGAGCTGTAAGAAGCCTTGAATTTCCCGTTGAAATTTCAAAATCCCCCATGCAAATCTGGAATTCATTGTTTGGCTGCTAAGAAAATAGAAATATTTATAAAAAGTAAAAGGAAAAGCAAAAGCAAATCAAGTGAAGAGAATGGAAGAAAATTCGGTCTCCTAGTTTTGGAACTGTCCAGTTTCCACCTCTTGGAGAAGAATTCTCGTTTTTTCATCATTGTTTTCTTGTTCACCAAACAGAAGATTGAAGAACGAGAGTTCAATGACCGATAAATCGTACGTATATCTTTCTCCCGTTTTATTTGATAATTGATCTTGAATTTCTTGTTGCTCTGCCGTTTCCCTGTATTTTTCTGGGTTTGCATGTTTAATTAATGGAAGACGAACAAGCGAAAGAACTAGCGTTATGTCGATAATTGAAAAATACGAGTCCGTCTTAATTTTCCTTTAGTATTTAATAGAAATTTCAATTATTCAACAGTTGATCTGACTCTGAAACAATTCGGCTTGTTTAGTACAGACTCTAAGCTCCTTTTGCTTGGATTATGTTTCGTTTTGACTAATTCAGGTTCTGGGGAACGCAATGCAGGGGATGATATTAGCGTTTTAATCAGTTGACAATCGGCCGAGTGGTTTCTCAATGAGGCATGAACTTAAATCTCTGTTTCAAGTGGATACCAGGAAACTGATATGGCTTATAGGAATTACGTTTGCTGTGATTTTAACTTTCCAGTATATCGAACTTCCGTACGGGAATGTTTTTTCGTCATTATTTCCTTCCGGTAAAGTTTCAGTTGAGGAACAAAGTAGCTTCTCTGCCACCGGTCCGTCATCTGCCGATTCTGGTTTGTACTTTAACGGTACAAATGCTGTTAATGAGACAGCTCATGCTGCTGAGGAACAAAGTAGCTTCTCAGATACCGGTCCCGGAGGTCCGTTATCTGCCGAGTCTGGTTTGGACTTTAATGGAACAAATGCTGCTAATGAGACGGCTCATGATGCTGAGGAACAAAGTCGCTTCTTGGATATCGGTCTGCCGTCTGCTGAATCTGGTTTGAACTTTAATGGTACAAATGCTGCTAATGAGACGGCTCATGATGCTGAGATCTTTGAAGGAAAAGACATAGATTTCGATGATGATGTTATATCGGAAGCGGATGTGGGCTTGAATACATCTTCTGTTTTTGATGAAGGTACCAAAGCTCCGAATACAACTGTGGACAATGGTGAAAATTCCAAATCAGAGGAGTCTGAGAAGGAGGGTAAGATCACAAGTTCAAATAATCGGAACAAAACTGGTGCTGTTAATGAAACAGCTAAAGCTAATGTTGGGGCCTCGGAAGATGCAGAAGTAGGCTTGAATAGATCTTCTACATTAGATATGGATAGCATTTCTTCTAGGGAGGAATCCGAGGACCTAAACAAAATATCCACGGCGAACTTCCCCAGGAGTTCCAATGATTCAAGCATAGCCAAGGATGTTGGCAAAACCGAGGAAAGTTTTTCTTCAAAGAACGGCACTGTTGATATCAGCACCGCAAGTAACAATATTGTAAATGGAAGTGTCAATTTATCACCGATAAGCACATTGTCCTCGGATACAGACCTCGGTACAACTAACACTACCTTAGAAAAAGATGTTGAGACAAATGTCAGCACTCCTATTGTGTCTTCCAATTCCAGTATATCTTCAGTAGAGCAACATGCAACGCCAAGTCTAGACAAGAATGAGAAATCGGAAGAAATGCGGAACAATTTCACCAAATCAGGTGACGATCCTGCTCCTCCCAGGGCTCCCAAGATAAAGAAAAAGCCTGAGACGCTACCTGCACTAACTACAATAGCTGATATGAACAATTTGTTTGATCAGAGCCGTGTTTCATACGAATCCAAAGTATGCTCATACATTTTGATTTCTGTTATTTCAAAGGGATACTTTAGTTCTATATTTCAATGTTTCTTTTTTTTAATATCCATCTGTTTGTAGACACCAAGATGGCCTTCAGAAGCTGACAAAGTTCTACTAGAAGCAAGATTGCAGATCGAGAATGCACCCATTATAAAGAACGATCCACAACTTTATGCACCTCTTTATCGGAATGTTTCTATGTTCAAAAGGTAGAGAACCGCTCCATTTTTTCTCTTTCATTTTTAGCATTTCCTTAAAATGTTTTAGTAGGAAAAACAGAGTGCTGGTTGATTTGAGAATGGTAAGTTTGCGGTAAACAGAAGTACAGAACCAGTTACCGGTACACAAGTGCATAAGGTGTAAACAATTTCCATTATCATTTCCAGGAGCTATGAATTGATGGAAAACATACTCAAAGTATATGTCTACAAGGAAGGAAAAAGACCCATAGCACATACGTGGCCTCTCAAGGGTATTTATGCCTCTGAAGGATGGTTCATGAAGCTGCTGGAAACTAATACAAAATTTGTCACTAAAAACCCAAGAGATGCCCACCTGTTTTACTTGTCTTTTAGTTCCAGAATGTTAGAGGAAACCTTATATGTGGCTGATTCTCACAGTCATAAGAACCTTATACAGTATCTGAAGAACTACGTGGACACGATTGCAGCAAAATATCCTTTCTGGAATAGAACTGAAGGAGCCGATCATTTTCTGGTTGCTTGCCATGACTGGGTAATGCTTTTGATGCTTTCATTTCATTTGGGTGTTTGGAACTGTTCATAAATTTCAAATAGTCCATCTATTTTACATACCACAAGTATTTCAAATACCTTAATGTACATGGCATTAGACACAGGTGTCATGTATCCTACATGAATATCTTCAAATTTCTCAAGATTTCCAAGTATTTGGAGAGTGGTTTGAATATCATATCTCCGTATTCATGTCCGGATATGTTTGAGACATGAATGCGGGACACGGTCGAAGGCTCGAAGCAACTTAGTAGCTTTTTTTTTACTTTGTTACTTATTAGAAGTTATTGCCAAATGGTTGATTTTACTTCACTATGAATTCTTGTCTCCCTGTTTTTACCTCGACCTCTGTATCTACACAGCTATATTCCCCTTTGTTTGTAAGCTTGCAAATCAATGGCTGCATTGTTTCATTTTTCTCCGTAGAGAGACCGATAGTTCGATATTTTTCATACAATGATGCAATGGTTTTTTTCTTCTTGGAACTATCTTCTAATTAACACTACTTTTTCTCAGGCACCATCTGAAACAAGGGAACCCATGGCTAATTGCATAAGAGCCCTCTGCAATTCCGATGTTCGAGAAGGTTATGTTTTCGGCAAGGACGTGTCTCTTCCCGAGACTTATGTCCGGAATGCAAAGAAACCTCTTAAAGACCTCGGGGGCAACCCTCCATCCAAGAAATCGATCTTGGCTTTCTTTGCAGGAAGCATGCATGGTTATCTAAGGCCAATTCTGTTAGAACAGTGGGGAAACGAAGATCCCGACATGAAAATCTTTGGCAAAATGCCTAATGTTAAGGGGAAAGCAAACTACATTCGGCACATGAAGAGCAGCAAGTACTGCCTTTGCCCGAGAGGATACGAAGTTAATAGTCCAAGGGTGGTAGAGGCCATTTTCTATGAATGTGTTCCGGTGATCATATCCGACAATTTCGTACCACCGTTTTTCGAGGTTTTGAACTGGGAATCATTTGCCGTATTTGTTTTAGAGAAGGACATCCCGAACTTGAAGAAGATCCTCTTATCGATCCCCGAAAAGCGGTATCTGCAAATGCAACTTAGAGTAAAAAAGATACAGCAGCATTTTCTTTGGCATCCCAAGCCTGAGAAGTATGACATATTTCATATGATTCTTCACTCAGTTTGGTACAATAGAGTTTTCCAAATGAAATCCAGGTAACTGAACTTCAGATTTTGTACAATAGAATAGATGGTGATTTTTTTGGGAATTATTTCTTTTTAAAATTAGATACGCTCAAATTCAAAGATTTCAATATTTTACGATACATCAACGATAATATCAATCGAATCAATAGTCGGTCTAATAATGATTTCCTGTCTTTTTATATATTTTAAATGATTTATTAAAATATATTAAGGACATCTTTAGGAATCGTTTAAAGATTGACAAGTTATTATGACCAAAGAAAAAGATTAACAATTTATTTTTTTAATATATTTTAAACATTAATACAATGTAATTTAAAGTTGTAAGTACTTATTTACATGCAATAGTTAGTAAAGTCCAAGATTAGAAACTGAAGACTTTACGTAAATGTGCCTTATTACCGAATAAACGTTTCACCTAATAGTTAGTGATGGTCAGTACAGTCCAAGATTAGAAATTTAAGACTTTATTATATTTAAAAAAAGAGAAACTTAAACTTTACTAATTAATTATTTATTCACTTTTGGCTTTATTTGCGCCTTATTACCTTTACTCATCCGATATCCAAAGAATATATAATAAATTCATTATTATTTCGCTCACCTTTTTAAATAAAAAACTAAATTAAAATAATTAGAAACCCTAGCCGCTCACTAATTTTTTTTCTCTCAACTATAGAGTCGCTCACTTTTGTTTATCTTTTCCTTTAAACACTGGCGGTGGCACTAATTTTAATATTGGTCGCCGACTGTCGGGATCTATCGTTTTGTTTGTCAGTTTTCAATAAATTATTCTGCTATTTTGACATGATTTTACACTACCTTTTGGTACGTTTTTTCTATCTTTTGGTAGGTTTTTTCTTTTTTTCTTTTTAATTTTCTATTAAGGTTGGATCTAACGACGCAACGACTGATCATGATGACACTCCTTTTATTGTGTTGTTGGTCTTTCTGTCTCGAACTGGATTTGGATACGCGATTACATGTACTATTCCTTATTCGCGGTTGAGTTGTAGTAATGATTTTATTGTCAACGCACATTCAATGTAATATGCATTTTTATGTTGTTTGTTGATGATTTTACCTATCATCATCGATTTTGGTGATGTTTGTATCATTCTTTTATTTCGAGTCTTTGGGTTAAGTTCTTACCTTTTCCTTGTATGATTCTCTTTTGATCTCGAGATGCTAGTTTTGTTTACTATGATTATATTTGGATTTAGGTGTTTTGTTTACTATGTTGTGAATTTTCATTGTAATTTCGGATATATCTTCGTTTAATAAAATTAGTGGATTTCATTTTTTTCAAAAATATATGCGCAATAACGAGATTCATTAATTGGCATAGTGGTTAAAGAATGCTCATATTCTTTCATCTTGTATGGGTTCAAATCCTAATATAGGAATGTAAACTCTCTATTTAATCTAAAAAATATGTGCGATAATTTTGTAAATTTTAGTTGAGTATATACTTTTTATTAATTGAGATAAAAAATGACGTGACGAGTCAGACTATAATATAATTTTTCGGTGGGAGGTAGAGAGTGAATAAACAAATCTCGTATAATTGGGCTGTCACTCTAACAATCTTAGCAATTATAATTAAATAATAATAATTCAAAAACGCTCAAAGATTTTCTGGCGCTGTCACAGCTTTTAATTTTATTTGTCAACTAAAATAAAATAGAATTTAAACAAATTCTCGGCTGTATAACAGCTGCGCGTGGTCCCTGTCCGTCCCCACCGTCAAATACAAATCATCTTTTCTTTTCCATTTCCCAATTGCATAAAAAGGGTTGGTTGGTTGGTCGCGCATCACGCGCTTCACTCCATCTTCGAATTGTGTGCATTGTCGCGCCGAATTAGGTTTAATATACAAATTGGTACTTAAATTGACAACTTGTCTTAATCGGTACTATTTTTTAACCAAATTGGTACATGAATTTTGAAAAAAAATAAACCGATACCTGAACTGACTTGGCGTTTCAACAGCCAATTAGGTTGCTATGTGATATTGATCAGTCAAAATGTCAACATCGTTAAATGTTATGTGTTCTAACTTGATTTATTGTTTAAACATCGCATTAATACCAAGTACTAATTTGATATTTTTTAAAAATTTTAGATACCAAATTGATCTAGAAAAATTCAGATGCCAAATTGAGAAAGTGAGCGAATCCAAGTACCAATTTATATATTAAGCCTTTTGCTTTTGTCTATTTATATAAACCTACGAAAAAGAGGAAGAAGAATAAAACCAAGAAGATATCCACTAATTGGCTTATTAGCTAATGATGCTTATTTTGTATGAGTTTAAATTTCGATATGGAAATATAATATTTTTATTTAATTAAAATAAGAATAAAATCATGAAAGTAACTATTGTGACATAAATAAAATAAAGTGTGCCAAATAAAATTTTATAACTAAAACCAATATAATACCTTAATCCAAAACAAAGATTACATGTCAACCGACTATTAAAGATTGTTTTTTGTTATATTCATGTCCGTATTACAGTCTATGTTTAGGGTGCGAGGCTACCCCTCCCAACAATATCGTCTCCAAAGTTCAAATTTACGCCTTCTTTTTGAGAGTGCAATGTGTCTTACCAATGCACCCAACATTTATTGGTAACTATTGAAGATTGCTTTGAAAACTAATGATGATAGTTAATAATGTTCATGTTTCGGACTAAATAATGACACCATAAAATCAAGAAGACCAATTTCCATCAAATTTTAAAAAATAGAAGTTAAATCTCAAAGTTTAGCATAGTAGAGGGACAAAAATCATAATTTAACCTATTAAATATAGTTTTTTTTTTTCAATTTTATTTCTCTCTAACAAGCCTAAAAGGATAAAACATGATATGAAAAATCAAAATGCCAAACAGCTCCCATGTTCTCACCAGTTTTTACTCTCTCAAAGAGTCCAATGTTCTAACTCATTAACTCGTTCGTGTCGTTCTTTCTTTTCTGTCGCTCTCAGTGAGTTGATTCAATGGCGCATCTCTTCAGGGATCTTTCACTCGGTCACTCAAAGAGAGAGTCGACGACGACGCCACCGCCACTGCAAACTAAGCCTCAATCAATGCCTAGCAAGCTCACCTCGACAGATCTCCAATCTCCATTCGGCCAACTCGCCTCTCAACTCACTGATTCCGACCTTAGACTCACTTCTTACGACGTGTTCCTCGCGGTATGCCGTACCTCCTCCTCCAAACCTCTATCCACTTCCGCCTCCTTCAATTCCGATTCGCCGATTCTCAACTCGCCTAGTGAAAACCACAATCACTCGCCTAACACGCCCGCGTTGCAGCGGTCGCTTACGTCAGCGGCTGCTAGCAAGATGAAGAAGGCTTTAGGATTGAAGTCGCCGGGCTCTTCATCGGGCTCGAAGAAGAGTCCGGGTTCTGGGCCAGGCTCGGGGCATGGCAAGTCTAAGCGGCCTATGACTGTAGGGGAGCTTATGAGAATTCAAATGCGGGTACCTGAGACCATCGATTCGCGAGTTAGAAGATCGCTTCTGAGAATCGGCGGTGGCCTGGTCAGTTCAATTTAACTTATAATTATTTTTTTAAATGGAATTTTGGTTGATCCGAATGTTTATAATTACGATTTATTAGATCTACATAATACTGTTCGTGAGCAAACCGATTTTAGTTATTTATAATATTAAAGTAGATGTGATTGGATCCGAATCCGGCGGTAAGTTTTTTTGGAAAAATAGATTATGATATACGTTCCCAGCAAATTTGATTCTATAATTTAATCCTGAATGATGGTGTGATAATCTAAATTCTCCAATCTTCACGAGTTTCGTGAAGATTATCAAATTTAAGACGAGAATATAAGATTGGTGCTTAATTGATTTATACTATACCTATTTGACCATTAGCATTAATTATTGTCAAATGATAGGTTGGAAGACGGATCGAGTCAGTGGTTCTTCCATTGGAGCTGTTACAGCAGCTCAAACAATCAGATTTTACTGATCAGCAAGAATATGTTGAATGGCAAAAAAGAAACCTCAAGGTTCTTGAAGCTGGTTTACTATTGCATCCTCGTGTGCCACTTGATAAGTCAAATAATGCGTCACAAAGGCTACGACAAATCATTCATGCAGCCCTTGATAGGCCAATAGAAACTGGAAAGAACAATGAGTCAATGCAAGTTCTTCGCACTGCTGTTATGTCTCTTGCTTCCAGATCTGATGGGTCTCTTTCTGATTCATGCCACTGGGCTGATGGGATTCCACTGAACCTTAGACTCTATGAAATCCTTTTGGAGACTTGCTTCGATATTAACGATGAGACATCTATTATTGAGGAAGTTGACGAGCTTATGGAGCATATAAAAAAGACATGGGTGATCCTTGGGATTAACCAAATGCTCCACAACCTCTGCTTTACATGGGTCCTGTTTCACCGTTTTGTTGCCACTGGGCAAGTTGAAATGGACTTACTATATGCTGCTGATAGCCAGCTAGCAGAGGTAGCAAAAGATGCCAAAGCAACAAAGGATCCAGATTACTCCAAGATTTTAAGTTCTACATTGACTTCAATATTGGGCTGGGCAGAGAAACGACTCCTTGCTTATCATGACACTTTTGATAGTGGAAACATCTATACCATGCAGGGAATCATTTCTTTAGGTGTATCAGCAGCTAAGATTTTGGTTGAGGATGTATCTACCGAGTATCGCAGAAAGAGGAAAGGAGAAGTTGATGTAGCACGAAATAGAATTGACACTTACATCAGGTCATCGTTGCGCACTGCTTTTGCTCAGGCAAGTCTTTATTTTCTGCTATTGACCCTTTTACCGATGATATAAGGGAAAAATGAGTGCTTATGTTATATATATAGTATCTGAATTGTCACACATTTACGTATTGTACATATTTCTTAGATGTATGAGACTTGGAATGCAACAAATGTCAGATGTGTTTCAAATTTGAATACTCCGTCGCCTCCTAGTTTTCCTTTTAGTTGGTTTAATGACTATGCATATGTTTTTTAATTGTTATACAGAGAATGGAGAAAGCAGACTCTAGCAGGAGAGCTTCCAGAAACCAGTTGAATCCTCTTCCTGTCCTTGCAATCCTTGCTAAGGATGTTGGTGAGCTAGCTGTTCATGAGAAGCAGGTTTTCAGTCCAATATTGAAGGGTTGGCATCCTTTTGCAGCAGGTGTGGCTGTGGCCACCCTTCATGCTTGTTATGCAAATGAGATAAAACAGTTTATATCAGGCATTATGGAGTTGACCCCTGATGCTGTTCAAGTACTGAGAGCAGCAGATAAATTGGAGAAGGATCTCGTGCAGATTGCAGTTGAGGATGCAGTAGACAGTGATGATGGTGGGAAGGCCATAATCCGTGAGATGCCTCCTTATGAGGCCGAAACTGCCATCGGTAATCTTGTTAAAGGATGGATCAAGACAAGAGTTGACAGACTTAAGGAATGGGTTGACCGGAATTTGCAACAAGAGGTATGTGCTTAATATTCTGTCATATGGATGAAAACTTTATCTGAAGTTTATATCTTTCAAATCTCAGTTCCTTTTGAAATTTGCATTTTTGGTCATGCAACTGAGCAGCTATCTACTGAATTGCTGGTTTAGGTTTTGTTATAATATGATTTATTATTACTTTTATTATTGCTAACAACACATTCCATGACACTAGGTCTGGAGTCCACAAGCAAATCAAGAAGGATATGCCCCCTCTTCTGTTGAAATTTTGAGAATCGTTGATGAGACTTTGGATGCATTTTTCCAGCTACCAATACCAACACATCCTACATTGCTACCTGATTTGATGGTTGGTCTTGACAAATGTCTTCAGTATTACGCAATCAAGGCAAAATCTGGCTGTGGTATGTGCTTGCAAATATAATAAATGATCTCAATACGACAGCTAAGTTTTTTTGTTTTTGAGTTTCTGACATTTTACCTTTTAATCTGACATGTAGGTTCACGTAATACATATATCCCCACAATGCCTGCATTGACTAGAGGTGAGACGGGATCAAAGTTCCAAGGTGTGTGGAAGAAGAAAGAAAAGTTACAGAACTCTCAGAAGCGAAATTCTCAGGTTACAACAATGAATGGAGATAATTCATTTGGGGTGCCACAGCTGTGTGTTCGTATAAATACATTGCACCGTATCCGATCTGAGATGGATGTTCTAGAAAAGAGGATCATAACCCACTTGAGGAACTGTGAGTCTGCTCACGTGGAAGATTTTTCTAATGGTTTGAACAAGAAATTTGAACTGACACCAGCTGCTTGTGTGGAAGGGGTTCAGCAATTATCTGAGGCAGTGGCTTACAAAATTGTATTCCACGACCTAAGTCATGTTTTATGGGATGGTTTGTATATTGGGGAGCCATCATCTTCTAGGATTGACCCTCTATTACAGGAACTGGAGCGAAACTTGTTGATCATCTCTGAAACTGTGCATGAAAGAGTTCGTACTAGGATCATAACTGATATCATGAAAGCTTCCTGTGATGGGTTCTTGCTGGTTTTACTTGCTGGAGGCCCCTGTCGCGCTTTCACTCGTCAGGATTCTCAAATTATAGAGGATGATTTCAAAGCCCTTAAAGATCTGTTTTGGGCCAATGGAGATGGTTTGCCTGCCGACCTCATAGATA
The DNA here is from genome assembly GCA_030270665.1 of Hibiscus trionum. Classification (NCBI taxonomy): domain Eukaryota; kingdom Viridiplantae; phylum Streptophyta; class Magnoliopsida; order Malvales; family Malvaceae; genus Hibiscus; species Hibiscus trionum. The sequence continues at coordinate 2,064,743 of BSYR01000078.1, read as the reverse complement.
AGTTTTCAGCTACTGCAAGAGGGGTCCTTCCCCTTTTTAGAACTGATACAGATAGCTTAATTGAGCGGTTCAGACGTGTGACCTTGGAGACGTACGGCTCATCTGCAAGATCTAGGCTGCCACTACCTCCAACATCAGGGCAGTGGAATCCTACTGAGCCAAACACACTCCTGCGCGTGTTATGTTACCGGAATGATGACACAGCTTCAAAGTTCCTTAAAAAGACATACAATCTACCCAAGAAACTTTAAGAATCTGGGGTTTGGTGTATATAGCAGACCAACGAAGGCTGCATCTCGTGTTACAGTGAGTGCATGCAATAATGTTATTGTAATTCCATATATTTTCCGATATAGGCCCTGACAAAAGATGCATATAGCATGTCATGCCAGGTTGGCTGCAAATGCCTAAAGATGTGTCCCTAATCTTGTCTACTATAGTTGGAATGTGGGCGATGAAATCCAGCTGCTTCTCACCAAGATGCAGAGTTGGGAGATAAAAGAAAAGCAGAGGATTTTCCAAGGGCTTGCCTATGAGGAAAGGTTGGTGCATAATATTTGATTATTACAAGATTCAATTATGTCAATATATGAGATTCCTTCAGCTCTAATCTTGTCTACTCTTTAGAATTTAGGAGAACCTGTTTTTCCCCTTACAAATGTCATTTTGTTCATTATTTGCTATATTCTTCATTGCTTGTTCATTTTGCTTTTATTTCGATCGATGCATTGACGATGACGATGGGTCGATATGTGTTTATAATTATATACTATCGCATTGTATGAAATTTAATGTTTATCTGTGTTTTTTATTTTTGGAGTAGACCGACGATAAATCATACATACCATGTTTCCGGTGATCGTTTTTTTGTTTGTTTGTTTATTGTAAAGCCTTATTCCGAGTGTATTAGGCTGTCAATTGGGTTGGCGGCCATTGAATGTATCATCAGTTAATTGGAAAACTCTTCAAACTTGTGCACAACCTGGCATGACGTGCTAAGCATCTTGGTGAGAAGCAGCTGGATTTGGAAACCAAGCAAAGTGGTTTTTTTTAACTATCTCGTATATGATTACAAAATAGTTCTATTTATTAATCTCGACCCTTTAGTATCTCATACACACCGTACAAATAAGTTGTTTCAATACGAACCACTTAAAGATATCAATATTTTCTTTTTCACTAATTTGCAAAGTGACTTTTTATGTACTGCATCTTGGTATACCATGCAAAGCGAGCAGTTTTATATACTAAAAAAATTAAAGTAATTAAGCTGCAGTATATGCAAGATTGCCAAATAAGCATCGTCTTTATACTTTAATTTACGATCATGATCAGATTGTTGCTGTGATTTTGGTGGCCCTAAGGCGAATTTTAAAGTTGAGCCCATGATAAGGATTAAATTATAGTTGCGGTCATGTTCTCAGCCGCTTTACGTTTCTTGTGATTGCGGACATAATGGATATTATTGTGATCACTGCGAGTATCGTGGTTGTAAATTATTAATAACATATGTTGTTAGGGACATAACAGTTGCGAACTTTAAGATATGTTGTTAGGGACATAACAGTTGAGAATTTTAAGAGTAGTTTCATAATAACAAGTATTGAAAAAATTGGGCCTTTAATATAAAGTATTAAAAAATTTGGGCTCTTAATAAAATGTATTGAAAAAATTGCACTCTTAATAACAAATAAATATTAAAAAAAAAAATAAATTTTAAGAGTGTGCCTTTAAAAATAAATATTGAAAATAAATTGGTTATATTTATATTTTCATGATATTTTACCTACTTTGTTTTTTCTAGTATATTTTTATCACTATAATCATTAGATAAGTGAAATGGATGAACGAAATTAAACACTCTTATTCTTTTTCCTCCTTAAAAATCTTCTTATTTTGTAAATATGTAAACGTTTGAATAGAAATCAAGTCATATCAGCCAATATACTCCTTGAAAATCAGGAGTACTTAGATAGACAAAACCCTAGCGCCGCTCAACACTTTTAATTTGATAGAGGCTTCTTCCTCTTTTGTTTCTTAGCCGGTGATCGGCAACTGGTTTTAATATTGGTTGTCGATCACCGGATTCATTATTTTCATGCTTTTATTTTTTGTTTTTTTTTTATATTTTTAATAAAATTCTCTGTCTTTGTGGCACGTGTTTCTCTGTCCTTGTGACACGCTTTTTTGTTATTTTTGTGGTTCGTTTCATCTGTCGCTTTTGGCATGATTTCAGCATACCTTAGCGTTCGTTCGATGCTCTTACAGAGATCTTTGCGGCACTAGTTTCTGATTTTGATTCTGTCGGTGTTCATAGAAAGATAGATCCCCTCTCGGTTGATGGTTGTTTGCCGATGTAATCAGACCTGGGTAGCGAAGCAATTTGCCTGATAGTTTGGGTTCGCTCACCACTCCTTTTTCACATCGTAAAGCGTCTCGTTTGGATAGAGACAAGGAGATTCAGAAAGACTTCTGGATTTTGTCGGTATGCTAATATCTATGAAAATATTTATTTTCTTTGCATCTTTGAGTTGTTTGAAATTTTAGTATACTAAATCTCATTATTCTCCATTTTAGATGCTTTGTATTTGAGATATTTTTCATGGTTATTAATAAAATCCAGTTGTCATTGTCAAAAAAAAAAATCTTCTTATTTTCAATTTTTCATATCATCCATCCATTCCACTCATCCAATGTCCATGAATTAATGTAAAACTAAATGAGTTTTACACCATGTAAATATATATAGTAAAAAAGTATAATTTTAAAAAATACATTAAATGTTTGACTCTATAATCATTTAAATCCCTATTTTTTTTTTAGAAATGAAGAAATGACTAGACTAACTCACATGGGGTTGGAGGATGACGTAAATATGCCACGTGTAAGTAGCTAGTGATGTGGCACTGCCACGTCATATATTCGGCGCTGTTCTTTTCACTTCAATAACACCATTAAATTATGCTTCTAATCAAGAAAATATCACATAAAATCGAATCTATAACATGCCGATACTTAGCTTTGTATACAAGTTACCACTGCACGTCTGCACCAACAGTTTATTGAGAATAAACTAAAGATTAAATTAAACCATATAGAGAATCCGACATCCAAGGTTTTGGCACATGGAAACCGGACAAGACCTACCGGTTCAACATTAAATTAGAAGCATAAAACAAAACATGAACCGATAAAACACAGCCGAGTCAACATTTTTGAACATCTAGCTTTGACCCTGCGCAGCATCTTCCAGTTTCTTTGCCATGAATTGCAGAGTTTCATCAACAAGCGAAACCAAATCTTCCGATTTCAACCCTTCGATCGGATCGGAAATAAACGACCACTCGATCTTGCACCCACCGCCTTCAACCGGCAACACATTGAGAGTGGCGACGTAGTTTTTGAAACCAATGTTATTTTCAATCACCTCGTAGCTCAGCGAGTGGTTGATTGGGTCGATGGTTAAAAGCTTCTCGTTGGCCCACCCCATCTTGCCTTCACAGTAACGGACCAGACCGGGCTGACCCGGACTCCCTTCCTTTCGATAACACGTATCAACCGAAGGGAAAAACTTGTCTAGGTTGCAGAACTCAGCTATCAACGGCCATATCTGCTCCGCCGCTGAGGCTTTTAGCTCCGCCGTAGCCTTTCCTTCCCATTTCAACTTTGCTTCGTCAGCCATTTGAGAGAGAAATGAAGAAATGGAGATGCGGAGGTATGGTACGATGTACGCAAGATGAGCGGTTTTTTATAGATAAAAATTTTCTGCCTTTTTCGGTATCATTACTTATGTTCTAATACTAAAAAATACTACAAAATTAAATTTCAAGCTCTGACCTTAAATTCTAAATCTTAAACCCTACACCTTATACTCTAAAAATTTTAAACCTTAATCTAAAACTCTAAACCCTAAACCTAATTTTGAGCATGTAGCATAAGTAAGGGCACCGAAAAGGTACAGAGGATTTCTATTTTTTTATGGATAAATATTTTATACACAAGCGGCACAAGCACCTTAGTTTTAGGACATAGAGAGTTAGTTTAGGTATAGGAGTTTAGGTGTAGGGTGTTAGAATTTAGGGATATTTGTTTTAATTTAAGGTTTAGGCTTATAATTTAGGGTTTATATGTTAAAACCTAAACCCTTACCATATTACCCTAAAAACTAAACCCTAACCTATAAAGCCTAAATTATAATACTAAACCTTAAATTAAAATAATTATCCTTAAATTCTAAACCCCTACACCTAAACCTTAAACTAACTCCATATACCCTAAAACTAAGGCGCTTGTAGAAACTTTCAGTTTCCACCGCAGTGTATAGGATATTTTTTTTTATATATACTGAAATTAAAATTTAGTTGGCATCATTTACGAGATTACTAAATCAGCCTCGTCATTTCCGTTTGGTTAGTAATAAAGTATAGGGTATATTTGACCTTTTCCAACTTGCACGTTACGATCCCATGATTGCTGTTTTTAACTTTTCTTTTGGTTCGAGATTGGTGTCTTCAATTGCATGTATGGGAGGTGAGATTTCATATCAAAGCAGAAGGTAAAAAAAATATGTAATATTATAATTTCTGTCTCGATATTTTAATTTAACACGCTCTAATCCTTTTATTGTTATCGACTTGGATAGTTTAGTTCAATTTGAGACATAGTTTTTTTTTTCTAAATTATTATATTAATCCCTCTATTTTGATCAAATTTAAAAATTTAATCTGTATGTTTTAATTCGGTTCATTTTGAATTTTCCTAGTGTTGTCTTCAAGGATGGATGTAGCTTATTAGGGGTGTGCAAAACCGGGTTCGGTTAACTATTAGCAAATTATTTCGGTTAACCGATAAGTTCGGGTCAATAAATTCTCGACCCTAAACCGTATCCATTCAACCGGTTAACCGTTTAGTCGGTTAACCGAAAACTTCGGTTCGGTTCGGTTCGGGTAACGGTTTTTTATTTTGTTTATTAAAAATATAAATTTTAATAATATGTTAGAAAAAAATACATACTTTTTAAAATCGCACATGATATTATTATCTTTTCTAATACTAGCAAGTTAAACACTTAAACTTGATAAAATAAAATTATGGTTTTACTTTTGGGGAATGAGAAAATAAAATAAATTTTAATTTTTTTAATATAAAATAATAAAATAACATATAATATAATAATATATATTATATATTCGGTCGGTTCGGTTACCCGGTTTATCCCAAAACTGTAAACCGTAACCGAACCGGTTTCTTTTTAAAAATAAAAACCCGAACCGAAACCAAATTTTTCGGTTCGATTAACCAATTTTTCGGTTCGATTTTTTCGGGTTTCGGAATCGGTTTCGGTTTTTCGGTTTTTTTACACACCCCTATAGCTTATAATTGGGAGCGGCTCTTGTACCTCACGCAGGAATTTCTTTTTACCTTTTAATTATACATTTTAAAAAAATTAGATAAATTATGAATTTGTCCATTTACTTTCAAGTATTTATAGATTACCCCTTCTTCAACTTCAATTTTAACTTTGTCTCTGATTGTGTTCGGTCATGCTTGTTTGACTTTTTTTTACCTTACACAAAGAATCTAGTTTATTTTAATTGGTTATTGTTAGAGTCTTCTTGTAATGGGTTGGGGGAAATGAAATTTATGAAGTGATTTGGTGATTCGGGTTTGAACAGTTTGTCTGTGGACGTCGATATTTCAAGTGATCGGGTTTGTGTTTTCGGCTGCCTTATTTAATCCCAAACATGAGCAGCTTTAGAAGAAGCCTCATTCCAAACATTAAATTTGTATAGGAATAGGAGGAGGCAACAATAGATGAGAAAGGCAGCATAGTAGAGTTGATAACATCAGATTACCAGACATTATTTATTATAAAGTATCTTCAATTCTCTTAGTCAAGCCCTGGAGGCCCTTCTCGTACAGTTTCTTCATGTCATCCAATTGCCACCCTTCCACAGGATCAACGGTGAAGGACCACTCGATCACACATCCGTCTCCACCATCATCAACAATCTTGACCGTCGAAACATACGAATTAAACCCAATATTACTTTCCACTATCTCATAGCTTAAGCTACGGTTAATATGATCAATGGCTATCAATCTCTCCTTGGCCCATTTCTCCGAGAACCCGCCGCTGCCAGCACTGCCGCGGGACGAGATCGAGAACCCCGAGCTGAATCTGATGCAACCGAGCTCACCGTTGGTGCCATGGACGCCATAGCATGTAGCTAAAGTTGGAAACCATTTGTGGAAGTTGAAGAAATCCGTGTAAATAGCCCATACTTGGTCTGGTGAAGCTCTCGTCAGCTTTGCAGAAACCTTGGCCTCCCATTTAGGTTGTGAATTTTGCTCCATTTTTTTTTAGTGAGAATGAAACGAAAAATGCGCAGAAAAGCTGTGTCGGAAAGCAACTTTTATAGGGGAGGAATCGATCATTTCTAAGGTGGCATCAACTTTACATGTTTGGACATATTCCTGGCGTCAATGTCAATTGAGCAAGTATATTCGATCAGTTGATCAAGCTGTTTATCTTTATTCTCTCGTATTTTTTTAAGTCATGAATTCTAGACTCACTAAAAATACCCCTTTCTTCCCCCTAAAGTCTCCCACTCTCTTTCCCTCTAAATAAGATTAGAATTTATATAAAAAATGCAACATAAATTCCATTTTCTCGTATATCTTGTGAATGGTTGCGATACACAAGCACGTATGATTAAAAATTGTTGACTAATCCGATCGAATAACTATACAAGACTATTATGAGAGCGACCTTCTCAATTCAATTTGCTTCATTCACAATGTTATAATTCGAACCTCTTACCTTGTTTAAAGAATATATTGGCTAAGCCCACAAGCCCAACTAGTTATGGGTTGTTTCAGTAAGCCTTTTAAGTACCAGATTTTAAAGAATATATGCTGTAGTGTATGGGATTTAATAGGATGAACAACAATTTTGACTTGAAAAGTGTTTGCTTGCAATTCTCATTTTTGTTCAGAAAACCACCTTATATCAACAATCCCGGACAAGTGTGCAACATTGTGATCGGAGATTCAGAAGCAAGAATCGTGCGAACTATCTGATTGGTTGGCTCAGTATTCGGCAGAGTCTTCTCAAGCGAACCTTTTCCTAGCAAAGATAAAGTAGGAAGTAGAAAGATCAGTATTGCCAGCTCCGATGGGCATAAATACGAGCAAGATAACAATGCTTGCCTCAGAGCCGTCGTGATCGTATCGGATCAAAAACTGACACCTGCAACCTCTTATGTCGTGTATTTTCCTTTCAATCTCTAAGATATGAGCGTCATGGTAGATTGATTGGTCTCTCCTCTCCTAAAATAGAGTCAGAGAATGCAAATTAAGTAACAAAGGGTTGGAAAACTATTTGAGAATTTTCGGAACAATGAGTGGAATATTTTGTCACCTGCAAGCATAATACAAGATCTCCAACTATCACCTTATGACATTCGAAATGTTCAAATGGGATGGATCGCTCTCGTACTGCTCTTTTTACGTTAACCCATTCATCCTCCTCAGCTCCAAATCCGGCAAATCTAACAAGAACTTCCTTTAACAAACAATGTATTTTATCAAATGATTTGTAAAATAAATACCCGGAATCATTAGAAAACATTTAACTCATTTTAATAACTTTCTGCTGGTTCAACAAGATGATAGAAAATGATCAGTTTGATGAGAGAATCAGTCTAGACAGTGAATGTGGTTAATATGATCTGGATACTTACAGCTTCACCGGGACTGATACATCGGTGAGAGAGAAACGCATCAACATCATACCTGCACATTACAAATGCATGTCATTTCAAGATTTTTTTCTATACATAAAGATCAATAATAATCACAATAGAAGGAATAGAATTGTGTCATTGAATCAATTTAGAAACCTATGCTTACCATGCTTCATCTTTCGACGACTTTGCCTCAAATTCTAGTTCAGATAGATCCGGAACCTTTTCTCCTACTTTTGAAACCAATCCTAGAGCGAGGATTAAACTTTTTTTAGCAATGGGAACACGCTTTTCCACAGAACATGAAAGGATGTTTCAGCTGTGTAATAAAGGTTCCAATTTTATTTTTATGTCATGGTTTCTAAATCACAAAGCAAACTCATGTATTAAATCACAATACTGATAGAAGTTTTATTTTACAAGTAAAAAAAAAAACTTGCATGGCGCAGGCCACCCAATTCTCATTCCTGCCTCTCGAAGGACAAAGATGCTACTTTGTGTTTATGATGGTTCCACAGGCAAGGCCAATCAAAAATAAATTCTAAGGCCGAGGGAACAACTAGTTTATATAACATTACATGCAAAAACAAAGTCTGCGATTGTATTCTCAATGCTTGTAGAGCTTTTATATTTCCAAAAGGGTTAGCAAATTGAACACTTCTTTTCAAACTCCGAAAAGATGCATACCTTTAAGAATCTGATAACATTGATCTCCATCGTTTAGAGGGCAAGTTTGAGGGATTCCAGACTCATCTTTGGATCTGTCTGTCACAGAAGGAACTTTCAAAGCATTTTCGTGCTGCCTAGCAACAAACCAGTTTTGTACCTGAGAAACAATTATCAAATTAGAGATCATACGGGAGTTCATAAACTGTTAAATAAAAACAATATAAGCAAAATTGAATGAAATAGGAGAAAAACTAGAAAACAATGCAGAAACTGAAAAGAAAGAGAGTAAAGAAAGACCTCAGTCCATTTAACAATAGGCTTCCCAGCACGACCCGAGGATGAACTACAAAGACAACATACATTTAAGTACTACCAAATTCATCTGGTTAAAACAATAGAGGAACAGAGAGAAAAATGGGGGAGGGGAACTAAGAAGAGATGCATGAAATTCAACTAACGTAAAACTTCTTGCAATTTTTTGACAGAACTCTTTACTTTGTGGTGGCTCTCTTGATTCCAGGAACAATTTCTCCATCTTTTCAATCTGTGCATAAAGTGGTAACAAAATGAAAAAAAAAGTTTTATGATCTCAACAGTTATACAGAAACTCGGTATACTGATAGCATTGATTCGCTTATAGAAAAAGATCTGAATAAACAACATTCAAATTTCAAACAATGTGCACATTATTACCATGCCAAATCAATAAAGATCCTGCACAAAACATCACGCAAAGAATAAAATATATCACATATCCGAACCAGAAACTAATCAAGTGCTCTAACTTCACCATGATAACGAATTCCGAATAAACATTAACATGTATTCAAGGTAACCGGAAGCAGAAACACAGGAAACATTAAGACAGGAAGCTTTCCATACTGGAAAATCTAAATATATGTAGAATTCCATTCCATACCACCATTTCTTCTAGAATCTAGGGCCAATAATTTGGAATTTGGAGCCAAATCTCTCAACCATTCATTCGTAAAGAAAACTACAATTGATAATATCGCATGAATACACAGCAACCTGATTAAATTCTTCAGGGGGAAACTACGAATTTAAGCAAAAATTATACCTCAAAAAGCACACATTTGTTAAGAAATGAAGAAACTGGTATATACACATATAGAAATGTCATTTGAAATCGAAAAAAAAAATAGCTTAATTAATAATTACCTCAGCTTTTGTAAATCCAGTGAAGAGCGGTCTCCGTCTTGGGCGTAGACGATCCATCAAACACTCGAAAAAACTTCACCTGTAAAAATTGGTGGAGGTAACTGGGAAAACGAATGGAGATCAACAAGACCTAAATTTATATAATCGGAAAAACCCTAAAGCCTTCAAGTTTCAAAAACAGTTTTGTTATAATTTATAAAGCGAATGTCAGTGTAGGCGCCATTGAAGTTCTTGATTCAATTCTAATATCATTGTCTTCCACTCTCTTTTTTCCCTCCTTTTTGCTAAAGATTAGAAACCAGAAAGGCTCAAGACTAGAATTGTAGAAAAGAATCTTGGCTCAAACATGAATTTTCCATTTTCCTACATGGAAAATTCTCATCCAACTCAGAAAATCCGTTGAAAAATACATCGGCAGAGTCCTCATTATTTGGGCCCTGATTACTCCCGAGTTGCCATTATAAACTTTGATGGATTCTGATCTACAAGCAACTAGAAAGTGGGCTCATACCTCCGACTCTTAAATCTCTAATCAAAGATGTGGATTTGGAAGACTTGGGCTTTGTTTGTTGGATAGACTGCCACATATATCTCATTTGAACGACTCGATAAATATTTATATAAATTATGTAAATATTAATAATTTATAGTATTAAATTTTATTATATTCAATATGGGTGAATGAACTATTTTATATTTGGATTAGATATATTTATAAAGTATCAATCGATTTTTAATTCAATTAACACAGTAATATTTCATGAAGCACTTTTTGGCAACTATTTTTTTAATTTTGTCCGTTAATCTCTTGTTTAAATTTTTATTTAATTTTAATTGTAAATATTTATATTGTTATAATACTAATGGATTTTAATTTAAACAATTTTCTATAACTATATTTTTTCATAATTTTTCATATGTGATATACATATATCAGGTAAAGTTAAAAGACTAACTTGAACTTTGAAAAATCAATCCACTTGTTGCAAAAAAAAATTCAAGTTATTCAAGTCTTACTACGATCACCACACACATTAGGGGTGTTTATTTTCGGATATCGGATCAGATCCGATCTAAAAATTCAGATCACTTAAATAGCGATCCGTATCTGATCCGAAAAAATCGGATATCCAAAAATCCAAATATCCCAATTTTCAGATCGAATACTCAAATATCCGAAATTTATGAATTTATTTGATTATTTTTTTAATTTAATAATTCTATCCATAAAAAATTTAAGTTTTCGAATATAAAAATCAATAAATTATTAAATATAACAATATTTGTATCCATAGAAATTTCAATTTTTCATATATAACAAGTAAAAATATTGAATATAACAATATTTATACCTATAAAAATATTTGAATTTTCGGATATCAGATAATAGAATATCCGATCCGAATTATCCGAAAAATAAAAAAACAGACCAGACATCCAAAATTTCGAATCGAATCAACAGATATTTGGATCGGATTTTTTTGAACACCCCTAACACACATGCGCGACATGTAAATTCGAACCCGCGGCGTGAGTTGTGGGCTGAGATGAGGTCGTGAGTTGAGGTGAAGTGTGAACACCATAACCAAACTCTTTAAAGAAAGAACGCTTCAAAAAGGAAAGTTCAATCCCTATGATAAACTTGGCACCAAATTACATATAAAGTGAATTCTCTTACAACATATTAGTAACAACCCAATTCGTTATTAGCATTGGAACTCCCAAAATTAAAAGGGGGGGAGGGGGATTACATAAATGAATGCTGACCTGACCCTTCTTAATTTTTCTTTTAATTTTTTCTATTTCTACTTGTTTCTCTCAGATTACATACAAAATAGGACCAGCAAAAAGCACTGAACAAAAGAACCTTGTTAACGAGTAAGTATGTATCTCTTTAGACATGGTAGTTTCTCATGACTGCCAAAACAGGTCAAAATCATTACTATACAATGATCGGTCTTGAATCTCTAGATTCGCAACATGCCAGTTTATGAGCTGTGATTGGAAAAGCTTACATAAAACCAGTCCCGACGGAAAAATCCACCATTCGCTTTCATCCCTGCGTACGAAACAGCACTTTGTGTTAAGCAAGGATATGGTACTATGATCGGAGTTTATTTTGTACCTAAGAACATCCACTTACATGTTAATATTCCATGGCTGAAGGTTCGGGATCCATTTACTTGATGACGACTGACTCTTATAGTGAATATACCCACAAATAAATGCAACAACCTGTTGAAAGATGAGCTGATTACCAGATATTCCTCGTCGTTGGAATTGTGAAAAAAAGATGACCGCAACAAAAGTATGTTTACTGAGGGAAAAATAAATTAAAAGCTAGAGAGACTTACAACATTAACCAAGGATGTTATGTTCCACAAAGCATAGAAACGTGCAAGACCTGCAGAACGCCTTGGTCCGTGACTGAATAAAGCATTTATGCCAGCAGGGAAGGGAAGAAGAATGCCAAGAGGTAAAATAAACAACACCAGAAATACATCCAACAACGATATTGAATACAACAGAAGGAATGTAAGCAACACTAAGCTAAAATCTCCTAAAAGTAGCATTGATATGACCAAGCCAACAAGATCCTGCAATCATATAAACAAGGCGTTAAGTGAGAATTAATTCTGTAGATAGTTTACAAGAAACAATAATCTAACCCCTTAAATGTGCATGAGCTACCTGGTGACCAACAGGTTTAGTATTGTGGACTATGAAAGAGAGAAGGAAAAACATCTCTCTCTTCTCTTCAAGCATTTGTATGTTGTTAGTATCTATTAGCCTCCCGTAACCCCTCTGCCGCCTTGCAAAGCCTTCACTGCTTTGGTGACCTTGGGTTAAAGACACCTCTCTTAGAAAACCAGATTCATTTTGCATGTCCGTGGTCTTCGCACTGAAGCAAACATGAAAGTAACAAAAGTTAAATTCCATGCAATTAGAGAATCAAATGATTACATCATATGCATGCACACACATGATTGTTAAAAGGGTTAAATAATATTTTGGCCCCCAAAGTTGTACCTCATTATCACTTTGGTACCTAGAGATTTTTTTTGTTCAATTTTCCCCTGAAGTTTCTAAATGTGAAGCACATTACCCCAAAAGTCACATGACACTCTAGGAACATATCACATAGAACAAAATATGTCACGTGGCACATTACTAGAGTGCCAAATGGCTTTTGTACCAAAAATCTTTAGTGGGTAATCTCCTTCACATTTGGAAACTTCAGGGGTCTAAGTGAACCAAAAAAATCTTTAGGTACCAAAGTGATAAACAGGAACAAATTTGGGGGCCAAAATACTATTTAACCCTTTTAAAATGTTCAACAATTTGAATATCTTTCCATAAAAAAAATACAACGTAATTACTCTTCACTTTAGTTTCTTAGGCTTCTGCCTACTACTCCCACAGGTCATCCTATTTGCAGGGATATATTTCTGGTATTCATCAAATACATGCTCAATGTATGCCAATGTGTCTGGTAGCAACCACATTGAACTGATTCAAGTTCAGACAAATAATGGTGATCTATTCACACACACATTACCTTGACAGTAGCTCAGTTTGGACTCCATCAGTATTTCCCAAGGATACAGGTTCTCTTTCCTCTTCAACAGAAGACACCAAAAGTCCATACTGGTGGTAACCATTAGGAGCAGCTTGAAACCAGGCAAGATGAATGCATACACCATAGATTCTCAAAGCAGGATTAGCATGGGTTTCAAGCCATCGCAAGACAGGTCGAAATGTTACTCTCAGCTGTCCACGATGAACCAAGCGTAATTGTGCATTCAAACCAGCCACCAGTCGATACCAAGTAGTAGGGGGCACTAACTGTAAGAGTTACAACAATTAAAAGAATTCATTATAACAAAAATTTCGAAGATGAACCCATGTTTTCCTCAATTACATGGTTAAAATATGAAAACTGACCTGACTCATAAGACTGGTAAGAATGTTATCGTTTTGAAGGGAGAATGGAGCCATATAACTTCCATCACCTCCAAAAATTATAGCCATAGGAAACCTTTGAGGGAGCCGAGGAGGAAGGTCTGTTCTCTTTTCATCTCCACCAAGGAAGAAGTCCACATAAGCAAGCATTAAATCAGAAGTTGCAGATACCTACAGTGAACAAATATCAGAATTTCAAGTTTGAAGCTACATCCAAGAATTGTGCTTTGACAGCGAAATTGTATAAAGTTTATTTCAAACCAGTAACTAATGATGTGCAACCATTTTCACCTCCAAAATAGTAGCATCCATCTTACCATGTATTAAAGGAGCCATTGAATCAGTCCTTTGGTTATAAAACAAACCGAACAGAGAACTTGAATATCTCAAGAGTAGATAAGAACTTCTGGCTGGTACATAAAATCTACTCTGGCTTTCTAGGTGATATGCATCACAATGAGTAGAAAAATGTTCAACAAACTAGAAAGAGGATAGCAAATAAAAAGACATCTATCTTGGTCCTAAGACATGTGTACATGGTTTAAAAAGACGATGATAATGAAAAAAGCAGTAGCAAAGATGAAGCTAAAAGTAAAACAGTTTTGAGATTGACCCAAAAAACCAACTAGGAGATGCAAATCAAGGAAAATGAACCCATTATAGTAAACAAATTAAACCAAGATCAGAAGTAAATAGAAACCTTAAGCCCCTCATAGAGAGCCCGTGAACGGCAAGAGCGTAAGCAAGCATGGTCATACTCTGATCGCACAAATTCCCGTAATTGTTGCAACCTCATTCTTCGGCGCCATTGCTGCCATGAACAAGCTAGGGGATATGCAAGAATAGAAAGAATTGTGTAAATTGCACCTTCCCACCACTGGTAAGCAGCTATTGCATTAATCTCATCCACAAACGTGTTGTATGCTCCCTCGTATCTGCCAGGTCAAGTACATCAAATCAATGTGAAATAATAATGATAAACCATTAATAAATCCAGTACTCAGAACTATTGGAGATTACATAGCGATGTATGAGAACCGATTCAAAATAAAAGATAGCAATGTACTCACACAATCTCCTTTATTTCTTCTGGAGGAGTGTGGGGCAGATGCCAAGGTTCACTGAAAGTATTAGGACCCATGAAATACATTCTGTGCATATGACTCTGTGACTCCTCAGCTCTGTTTGTTTCCAATACCTGAAAGCGACAAAAAGGCACAATTGAAGTCAACCAAAGGGGTAATGGAAAAAAGAGAAGGGAATGATAGCCCAGCCAGGGAAAAAGAAAGCATATAGAATATAGATATCAGCATAAATGACCAGGAATTCCATGAAGTGCTAAAAAGAACCAACACATAAAAAATGTATACCTCATTTAAGGACTCCAGAAATGGGAACGAATGATCTATTTGAGAGCCATGCTGAGTGGGAGCTGGACCTGGTAATTCATCAACTCCAACAAATTTCATTCGTGCAACACTAAGCACTAGTGCTAAGAGGATGAGAAGACCCACAAGAAGACAACAAAATAACCAAGGCCCCCCAAATGTGTACATTAACTCTTCAAGTGCTGTATAGCAGTGTGGCATGTGATATCTGTCTGAAATGCATTTGTAAGGACAAGGGGTTTCAGCAATACCACCTGTCATGAAAGGAAAGAAGTTTCGAAATCAATTTGCTGTAATGAAGAAATTTTTTGAAATTAGTTTATGTTAAAAATGGCAAAAAAAATCACAAGAAAAATACCCTTCAAGAGAGGCGAGGCCAGAAATGTTATTTTGGAGGGATCGTACAATAATATGATTAACATAAAATTTACAAGAAAAAAAACTGGGGCATTCAAGTAAATAGCACATCAAACAGTCATTTTGATATATTAATCATAATTCAAGTAAATAGCACAATTATTTTTGTATAAAGATTGTACTGATTGATATCAATAATTATTTTTGATTGAAAAAATATTACGTATAGTAATGCTTAATTAAGTAAAGATATAAAAGAATCAAATTAATAATGATAAAAGACTTAAAATTGATGGTCAGCAAATTAATAATATTAATGTATAAATTTAGAAAGAGGTGGTCAAAATCAAAAAAGTTTGAGGGCCAAACTAGATTACATTTTATTCTTAATTGTTAATGCTATAATTAATTGGGGTTTCATTAACTTAGGTGGGGCCAAGACACCCGCCAGCCCCACCTTCAAAGCTTCAACTCACCCCTGTATTTCAGGACAAAACTCCAAATACTCCAGTACAAGAGCAGAATGCCATTTTTTGTGGCCATTTAAATCACATATAAGATATAACCTACTCAATACTGAATGTACCTCGAACAGCAATATAAATGGCACGGTGGGGTAGCTCCCAAGCAGGGCAAGGATGACAGAGAGAACTATCAGATCCACTAACATTCTTGTAAGTACCAACAGGACATTCCTGGGAAAAAGCAGAAATAGTAACAAACTCTCAAACTTCAACAGCTGAAAGTATTATCAATCTGTATTGGTTCAAAAGAAGAATTTAAGGATTTACAAATCAAAGAGATAAAAGATAGACTTCTCCAGCATTCCTTTAAACAACATATACTTCCTCAAAAAATTCACTTATATAAAATGCCCCTGTAAATTCAGCCACATAACTGGATTGGATAGATTCCCCCCCTCCCCCCTTTAAAATTCAAATAAGTAGAGCATTTAAAAGTATAGCCCCCACTACCAAATTTCTTGTTAAATGAAAAGAACCTGAAAATTGTCAGAATGCAACAAAATTGTCAACTTACCACACAAAATGTCCCGTACAGCCCCTTCGGACAAGCTTTACCAGTCACTGTTCCATTTTCTCCACAACCACTCTCATTTCTACCTAATCCTCCCCTTTAAAAATAATAAAAACATCACCATGATATCCAGAGAATAAACTCCATAAACGAGCATCAAGGACAAGAATTAAATCCTGAGACTAAACTAAACTATAAGGCAATGACATTATGCAAGGATAAACTAATCATTTAACGCAACCAAAGTGCCAGGTAAATTCAAAAAAACAACATGCTTCACCATTCACCATTTGATTCATAGCATCAAGATGAGATTTAAGCATTATAAAATAACAAATTAAGTCTACTACCCTAATATAATCCCAAAGGCAAATATTATAAAATAATAATTGCAGTTCGAGTTTTCGATTTAGAATTGTCAGATACCAAAAAGCAAAGAAAACCAATCATTTCATTAAATAATACAATTTTCTCCATGAATTACTGTATAGAAGAAACTCTACATATGCATTACTAACATATCCATAAAACATTCACCATGCAATAATATTTGGGAGTCTGGGACTTGAAACTTATGAGCTAAGAAAATGAGCATGCATTGATTAATTTCTAAGTTCACTAATAGCCTCAACCCAAGAAAAGAAAACATAGGAAGCTATGTGATGGAGAATGTGAAATTAATAAGTTGGAAAGCTTCTTAGCAGTTATCATACAAAATCATTTGGTGAACAGATACCAACTGGAGTATTGATTGCCAATATATCATGGACCTAGAAATGTTATCAAATGTGTAGGACCATCGGTAGTCTGGTAACCTAGAATTCAAAGAAAAAAAAATCCATTGGAAACAAACCTAGAATAGATGCTTCCCTTCACTCTAGCAATAGGCTGGTACACATCTCCAGTGGGAATGTCTGACCAATGAAAATGAATCCTTCCACCTCCTCCACCACCACCCCCTTTGGGACTACCATATCCTCCTACACTTGAAAGAATAGCAGATTCACCAAGAGTCAATGTGTGTAGAAACAGAAGTACTGTACCACCAGAGCCACCCCCAGGAGCTATGCTTGAATCATTAGAAACTGAATACTTGTGCTGCCAGACAGTTTCTGCAAAACTTTCTCCATCAGCCCTCACAGCACCCTCAACAGATAAACTTGATAATGGATGCTCCATGGAACCCATCACTGTTCAGACAGAACATCTCATGAAAATCAAAGGAACAAGTGTAAATACAAGCAGTATTCAATAATGCTGTGTTTACTTGGGAGGATGGAAATGAGGAAGGAGGGATTTTTCTAAAACTGACAAACATATTCTCTAGCTCAACCATTAGATTAGAACTTTTCCCTTCTCCATCCTAACTAACAAAAGAATAGTAAGAGTTTAAGACAATACAACCTTTAAGCATGGCTCCATGACCCCCTTTTTCACATATAATGGAATTAATTAAATCTTTTCAACATTTCCAACTTAAATTGTAAACTAATGCAATCAAACTAAAGTTCTAGACTTCTAGCTGCCTGACACAATCAATAAAATCTCACCTGGCCATTTATCTATTTCAGAGAAAACAAGCACTATAGGTCTCAAACTACACTTGCTAAGACTTGCCTATTAGAATCTTCAGAAATTAAATTGAAGAGCCATAAACATATGCCCATGAAAAAAAATCCTTACCTATAACACCACCACCTGCAGTCGAATCAGCTGAGCTCTCATTTCCACTTCCACTACCAAGTTCACAGGGCAACTCTGAATTCCCATATGAATTACCACCTCCAACACAAGTACCATTGAAACATCCAAGGCCCCCTTTACCACCATGACCACCACCACTGCCAATACCATTGTCTAAAAAATTTCCTCTGCCAACGCCACCTATGCATCCTGTACAAGAACAAAAGCAAGTCCACCCCAATATAACTTCTAAAAGTTAACAAGCTCATATGTAGTTTTCTTTACTTTGCTTGAAGGCAAATAAGAAAGGATTAAAAGCCATACAAGACCGTCTTTTACGATGGAGATGGTTTGTGTGCATGGATATGTTTGTATGTGTAGGTATGTACAGTTGCATGTACACAAACGAGTGCATATATACAAGAGAGGAAAATTGAACATAAACCAGAATATAGAAACATACCCATCCCAGAAGCACTGATTATTCCAGAAGACTGCACCGATATCGATCTTGCCCGATGGAAATGAACAACAGATCCCTTGACAAGACCTTCAACAGTGATGTCCTCAACTCGGCATATCTACAAACCAAACTAATGAACCAGTTAAATAAGCAAAATCAAGCTTACTTCTTAGTTCACTACTGCACAACCATATTGAATAAACACCTGGAGAGTAAAAGACAGAGACGAATTCACATTGCAATCTTCAGGTGGATGAAGTAGTTCAATGGGGCAATCTTGGTTCTCACAGTAAAGCTTTGGTGTACTGTCAAACACAAAAAGAGAATAATCAGATATATTATAAAAAGGTAGATATCTTCAATTCAAGGGAGATACAACCAAAATGAGAACTTACATAGCATAAGATGATGCATCCTCTAGGGGACCGCGTAAAACAGATCCAGGTCCAACCTTCACGCAAAACAGATAGTTAATTCACCAATTCATACAGTATATAAATCCTGCAGCAAATATTCATCAAACCAGTGAATAGCATTCGTAAGTATTTTTACCATACACATGGCATTGAATGTGAGCCATACCTTTTTATTTAACTCCTATGATGATTAAAACAGTTGATAATAGGCTAATAGCTAAAGAAGGCTACAACTACCAGCATGGACATGAATATGGCAACAAGGAAAATGGAGAAAAGAACTACAAATTCCATCAAATTTATGTTGCTTTATCATCCAAAGAAAAGAAAAACAGCCCACTTGCCAAACTCATTATAAATCACAGCGAAATTACACAAAAAATTGTATATTGTGCTTAACATTATAAATCACAGCGAAATTACAAAGAAATCATTTGTTCTTACAACAACTGAAGACAAGCAGCTGGATCACAAATGAAAATGCAAGTTCAGAAAAGCAATAAAACTTAAGAAGTTACCACAAGAGAAATAGAAAAGAATCCTCATTGCCCAAAGCTGTCAACCATTAATGTTTAACCAGTTATACACCTTAGCCTCCTAATTTGAATGTTCCGGCAAATTTACTTTTTACCATATAAAAGCAAAAATCTTCAATCCAACAAAATTTATAAACTTTGAACTGAGAACCAATCAATTATCACAATAGGATAATCACTTACATTAATGCTGTAAAATAGTGATAGGACCAGACGTTGTGCTTGAATTTTATCCCCTGGTCCAGATAAATTCAATAAACCTTGTCCGTGTACTCCTAGATTTGCGTTTGAATGTATGACTGATGATTCCTGGGTATGAAAAAGAAAGAAGGATAGAGTTGTCACAAATGATTATATTATGAGAAAATGCAACAGAAATTTCAAAGCTGCATCCAGTTAAACACCTTGAGAACAACTAGATTACTAGCCTCAAGCCATGAAGTTGCTACAGTCGAATCTTCACCACCATCTATTAGCATTTTAGAATTCCACATCAAGAACATTTTCACAGTCATTCGTAAAGCCCCATACACCTGATATGTGTAGAACAAGTAGATCGTATTATTAAGAGCATATTACTATAAATAGGGAAGAAGAAAAATGGAACATAAATGGTCAACTGATTAGAGCAAATATGGAGAACATTGTTTCACATAATGATAAAAAGAAAAGGGAATAAGAGACTTCAGCACTCAAATTCATAGGAGAATGTATTGGTCACCTTGATTATAGAATCACTCATTAACAGTTCTTCAGCCAATAGTTCAAACTCAGAAGTTGCATAATGTGCTAGTCCAAAGCTCAGCACCCCACCACATAGAAGACTTATCTGTCCTTGCACCTAAGGAACAAAAACTAGAATTAGATTCCTCTTGCCAAAACAAATTTTCTCTATAACAAGCATAACCATATAACATGCAATTCAAAAGCGTTGATACAAGAGGCAGCAGCAACAAACAAGAAAAAAGTTGAATAATACAGATATGCATACTCAACTAAGTATTATTAACTCAGATGCCTAAAGATGGGGAAATAATAAAAAGTGAAACCTATGAAACATCCAAATTCATGAGAACTAAAACCTGGTAATAATCATGTGTTGGGAGATATCAACATATTCAAGAATATCGTTCAAAAATCTTAAAGTTCTCAAACCTGAACACGACTCCAAAGCAATGGAACACTGACTCTGGCACAATTTTTAATATAGACATTAGTCCAAAGTGGCTGATAAGGGAACTCTTCTAGAAGAAGTGTTTCTGTATCTGTTGACAAATTAAAATTGTTAACTGTGAGACTTCGAGGCACATCATCGTAAAGGGTTCCAGCAGCACCAGCATTCTTAGGGCAGCCATGGCTAATTCCTCCTGAAAGATAATTATCAAGTGGTTACCAAGCAGTCACCATAAATGGACAAAGTGGGAGCAAAAACGAACAACAAATACATAATATGAAGAAATCACCAAGCCTCAAAGATAAGCCATTTTCCAAGCTTTTCATTGAATAATAATTCATTCTTATGAAAGTAAAGCATTCATTTCCCTATCAAAAGCCATCCCTATATTCCAAAATACTCTAATTGTAAAAAACTGTACTGAACCACATTCAAAAAATCTAGCCAATCTTTTGCACGTTGGTTGTGACTCATGTGAATATTGCCCATTCTTTTAGCAAGTAGAAAAGGTAATCAAATATAGTTAAAAACGTTATATGAAAAGAATGCCTTAATTTCTTAATCTTAATAAATACTGAGCCTTTTCCTATGATCCGTCATAATGAAAAATAGCAAAACCAAGAAGCGTCTTACCATGCACATAAATTTTAGGTTCATCATGCCTACTGAAAACATCAACCGCGACTCTTCCACCACCCCCACCACCAAAACCATTACCTCCACAAGCACTTATCCTGCCACCTCCAGTCCTGCTCTTCAGAAAAACAGATACTACGACATTAAAACCCTTATCTATACCCAAGTTGCAAATCAAAGATATTCATGTAATTCAAATGAAAGAAGTAAAAGTACATACAGATAAAGCATGTAAACATACCATATATAAAGAAAATTCAATGTTTTCAAACAAGTAAATAAGGTTTTAGGGTCAACAATGGTTTACTCTCAGAATTATACTTAGCAGGGCCACGTAAACACCCACTTACGTATCTGATTTTCTGAGACTTGGTAATCACTTATTCTCATTGTTCCCTAAATTCTTTCCACTTACCAAACAAACACAAAATTACCATTCAACTATGGAAACTAAATAAATAAACCAAAGCAACACTAACTAGAGAGAAGCATTACATTTTATAAGCTATGATATGGATGGAACCACCTGAACCACCACCTCCTTTACTCCCACCATCAGCCCCATCAGCCAACAAGCTCCCATTCACCTCCAACAACTCTTTAATCACCAGTTTTACCCTGCCACCGCCTCCGCCTCCATAGTCTACTTCTTTACTTGTTGACCCTCCCTTACTACCATAACTCGAAGGCTCCTGCAATGATGACCACGAATAAACATCTCCACCCCATACATCCTCCGGCAGCTTCCCCTCCTCTACCACGCAACTCGCACCTCGGCCCCCATGGCCTCCGCCCGCTCCTTCTACTCCTTGAGGTGTCCCACTCGTCTGTGCCGGTGGGTCCCCAGCCCATCCCGTAGTATTCACAGCCGAACCATTGAAAAAACCAGCGTTATAAGCAGCGAGCTCGAAAGTACCAGTAACTATAGACGAATTTTCACCTAAGGAAAAGTCCCCGCTGATGTTTAGGGTTATCGAACATCCCAAAATGGGGCAATGGAATCTAACCCCGGGGAGTACGTAGAAATTGCCCTTTCCCGCTATGTAAACATCACGAGTGAGGTTCAAATCGGCGATAATCTTACACGTGGTATCCAGAGAACCTACCCCGCCGAGATCGTCAGCACAAGATACTGACGGCGCATGAGGGGGTGGAGGAGGAGGTGCTGGAGGAGAGTAGTCTCGATGGAGCAAAAGAACCTCCGAATCCCAATCGGTTATCGAAAAATCCGATTCGAAGCTCGAAGAAGAAATAGAGATGAAGAAGCTGGTGAAGAAGATGAAGGTGAGGAAATGGAGAAACAGAGAATGAAATCGAGCCATTCACCGCTGCTGAAAGTCATTAGAATGGAGGTTTAGGATTTTGTTTTGGAGGTAAATTCGTCGATTCGAAAACATATGGGAATTGAAACTACCATGAAGAAACAAACGAACGAACAAAAGCAAATTTAACAATGATTATCTGTAACATTTAGGGCGAAACTTATCAAAGAAGACAAACGAGTCTGAAAACCCTAGAAATTAGGTTTTCGTATAACCCTCTGCAACAAAATTATTAATAATAAAATTAATACAATAATAATGAGAGCTGCTCTTTTCACAGAGAGGGGAACTTAGAGGGATGAAGTAAAAAGATGAGAGCGCTTTATTGGGGGAGAAGAAGATGAAGAGGAAAAATCAGCTATGGTAATGCTTACGTGAGCTTCTTTCATTTTCGCTTTCTGATTGGTTAGAATGGCAAACTCTTCAATTTCAAACCCATACAAACATTGACACGTGTTTAAGTTTTGGTAACATTGGAAGCTCTGGATCATTCAGGGAAGCTAATGCTCCTTTTAACCTCCTGTTAAAAAGAGCGTTTAAGATACTTTAAACGGCGTCGTAGGAAGCGTCTTGTCGTGTGAGATTTAGAAAAGTTTACCACCTTCGTTAAATAAGGGTAAAGTACACCAAAGGTCATTAAACAATGTTCAAATATTCATATTGATTTCTACACTTTTAAAAATTATAAAATGATTAATAAATTTATTGAACTTTAATAAAATGATCATCATCTAGATATAATAATAATTAGGAGTGTTTAAAATTACCTGACCCGAACTATCCGACCCGACTACCGGAACATAAATAAACGGGTATTTACTCGAAATTTTTTTACCCGGGTCAAAAAATATGGTTTTTTCGGGTACCCGGTTTCTAATTTTTTTATTTTTATTAAATTACTTAATATTTTTACTTTAGAACTATATTTAAATCCCTAAATTCATTCTATATATGTATTATATGCTTTCATGTTTTTTCAAAATATATATATATTAATTTGTGAATATGTAAGATTCGATATGAAACAAACAACAATGTTTCTCTATTGCATTTATGTATTAGTAGGTTTCTTTAAAAAATATGAGATTCGAAAA
Organism: Hibiscus trionum; assembly: GCA_030270665.1. Classification (NCBI taxonomy): domain Eukaryota; kingdom Viridiplantae; phylum Streptophyta; class Magnoliopsida; order Malvales; family Malvaceae; genus Hibiscus; species Hibiscus trionum. The sequence goes on along the minus strand of BSYR01000078.1, from coordinate 2,041,077 downwards.
AAATCACGATCGAGATTAATATTTTTAATGTCTTTCTTATGGTTATAAACTTCAAATCATTAATTTCTTTTTGTTTGGATCATGTGTTATGAACTTTTAAGTTTTTTTTTAATTTAAAAAAAATGAGAATCAGGTACTCGGGTTTAACGGGTACCTAATTACCGAGTACCCGGTATTCACGGGTCGAGACACGGGCCAGCGAATTTAATACCCGAAGGACTGGGTACCCGATTTTTCGAGTACCCGAAAACCCGGGTACCCGAATTTGATCACCCTTAATAATAATAATGATAATAAATTTAATTATCATTTCGTAACAGTTTGATAAAATATAATGATTATTTTGTAAAAAATTATAAAATTTAGTGATATTTTGTAAAAATATAATAAATTTAATGATATTTTGTAACATTGCAGTGATCATTTTATAATAGTTTGATAAATTTATTGATTATTTTACAACTTAGAAAATTAACTTACTAAAACGATTATTTGAACACAATTGAGTGGCCTCTAATATACTTTACCCTTAAATTAATTAATTAATGTCTGGCACTGGCAGCGGCAGTGAAGCTTATGCGCAAGGTAGGTAGAACGTGTGAGTAAGTGAAAGGGTCAGAATTTTAAATTATTAAATGTGTCAATTTTAAAATATAAATTCGATAATTTACTTGAACCTAACATATAGAATAAGACATATAAATGTAAGAAATTTAACAAATAAAAACCTAATTGGTGGTGAAAGTGATATCATTACTTTTTTAAATTATATCTTATTAAAATTTTAAATAAATTTACTGACTGATATTAATTCATATGATCACTTTTCTATTGCATATATAAAAATAAATCAATAGTTAAATATATTAACGACGATTGATATAAATTATTATATCAATTATATTTTATTTTTTAACCACTCGCATCAAAAAAAATGTACGAAACGTATGAGAACTTTTATACTTAATAATTTTACATGAGAATCTGAAAATTATAGGGTGTGAAAATTATATCATCAATATAAAATACAAACAAAATTATAAAACGATGTGTGTTTGGTTTTGCTGTGGTAGAATTGATTTTGGATCAACATGATTTTATAGAATTGATTTTAAAGTAACGTGATTTATGTTTGAGAGTTTTTTTCTTAAAAATCACGATTGTATAAAAATATCACGACGAAACGCAAAAATTACTTCTACCTTGCTTTTTCCAGAATCACGTTTGGGGTCCAGAATTGATTTTAGATTTTTGGATCCAAACATGTCGCACGACGTTCAAGGCTAAAAATCTCGTTAAATCGAGATTTTAGACATAAACCTTAAATCTTAAATTCTAATTTTAAGCCTTAATTTTAAAAATCTAAATCTAAACTAAACCATCAAACCATAAATTAGATCCGTCTCAAAAAAAAATAATTTTTTCATCACCAACACATGAAGTTTCTTTATTTTTATTAAACCAATTCACCGGGTAGGGTTGGGGGTGTGACAAATCTAGGGTGCGGTTAAAAGACGGCAAGTTTCGAAACATGTTCAATAACTTAAAATGTTAGACTTTTTGATGAAATTTTCGTGTTTTTTGATAAGTTTCGATACTTATTTTGTAAGTATCGACACTTAGTTTTTTTATAATATTTTAAGTTTTTGGACAAATATCGATACTTACAAAATAAGTTTCGATACTTGTCAAAAAAAGTCGAAAAGACCAACGTAAAATATTATCAAAAAGTTCAACATTTTAAGTTTTTTAACAAGTATCGAAACATGCCGTATTTTAACCGCATCTAGACCTGTTGTAAGTTAGACTCGCGCCAATTACATTACAACTTTTGTACAAGTGAATCTACACATTTTTCTTTTACTTTATACAGGCTTTTGCTTTTGCCAACCTCTTCAGAGATGCTGATTCCTTTCCCCAGTAACTCACCCACTGTTATGGAAACTGCAGCAGACGCCATTTAATGGCTTCAAATTTTCATCCGAACGTGAAAATGAATATCAAGCTCGACGACATATTTGACAAAATTTCTTATACATTTTGCATTAAAAAATGATAATAATAAAACGAATATTTTATGGGAAAAAAACAAAAAAATAATCAGATTTATCCCTCAATTTTTGTCACTACTTGCATATCTGTTCTTACCAAGTCAATTTTTTCTCTATAAAAGAGCTCCAATACAATTATAGAGTTAATTAGAATAACGGACATTTCTTCTAGACAAATAAGACAGACCAGCTAAGAAATAAAAGTTAATTAAGATTAACAATATTATATTTAAAGAAAGTCGGTCACCAATCCATAAGATTTAATTGAACGATGGAGAATTATTCATTTTTAATTTCCATTTCTGTTAACCTAGCCAAAACCACTTTCTTTACAAAAATGGCAAAAAGAAAACGGACGTCCATGGCAGTAAGGGTGGGCAAAAATACTCGACCCGACGACCTAAACTTAAAAATACCGAGTAATTTTTGAAAAATATCTGACCGGGCCGGGTACCCGACCCGACAAATTTCCCGGGACACGGGCCGGAAGTTTTCCCTTACCGGGTACCCGACCCGATAAAATTTAATATATATATTTTTTATATTTAAAATTATATTTTTATTTTTTGTTTTTTAATATTCTCACTCTAAAATTAAGTTTAAATCCTTAGATTTTTTCTATGTTTGTATTATATTCTTTTAAGTTTAATTTTTTTTAAAAATATTTTTGTGTCTAACATGTGATTTTTTTTAATTTTAGAATTAAAAAATAAAAAAATAAGAACCGGGTACCCGAATATTATGGGCCGGGACACGGGCCGTTTAATGAGGTACCCGACAATGCCCACCCCTACATGGTAGTATACCCGTTAAATTTTACCGATTAATTAATTTACTGTTGAAACTTAAACGGTTACAATTAACCAACCATTAAAAATGATGTTAATGATTAAATCGTTTGGCTAACTGTAATGAAATTATTTTAACATAAAATGAAGTTTGTGATTAGAAATTCTTTATTTAAATAAATTTTCCTAAAGAATTAGTGAACATTTTAAAAAAATGTAATGGGTTATAGGTTAACCTGTAACCGAACCGTTAAGTAGCAGTTAACCGCTATAACCAGGATTTTAAATAGCGATCGCGGTTGCGGCATTATAACGCGATTTCAGACAAAAGCGGCTGAATTACGGCGATCACGGACCGTTTTTTACCCCAATCGCGGTTTCGGACGGCGACACAACCGTTATATCGCGGCCGATATCGCTGTCGCGATCCGCTTTTTAAATTCCTGACTATAACGGTTTACCATTTCTTAATGGTTAGGTTACGGTTTAATAACCACTATAACGGTTAACCAACAATTTATGTATGAACACCTCTACCACATTTATTTATTAAACAAGATTTACTATTTATCAGATATTCAATAACCTAAGGGACAAGCTAATTTAACTTTCTACTATATTTAGCTATACACAACAGCACAACTTCAAGGTAAGAACTTGGACAGAATTCATGCCTTGAAACTCTATCTATCAAGCCTTTCTTTGAGAGGTTTAGTAATCTCCGTGCTTCATTGATATATATCGTCATTACGTTCTTCCGCTGCGGGCACTCGTATCTATCAAGCCTTTCTTCGAGAGGTTTATTATGGAATTTGCTATGACTCTGGCACTGGTTTTCATATAGCCACCTAAAACAACGAAAATGGAAGTTTGTTAGGAATGGGATGGGTGAAAAACAGGAATCAGAAATGTTTATACGATATTCATCGTATCAGCTCCAACATTTTTGTTGTTATGTAACGGAAAGCAAATAAATAAAAAATCTATTCCGAGATCAATCTTAGTTGATCTTGGCTGGCTATAGAAGGACCAACATCAATCAGCAAGTGAACAGGAAATTATTTTCTTAATTGATGTAAAGAGGGTTGAGGTTCAAGCTTAGTTGGAATCCTAATATTCGTTCGGAGGAAAAGTCTTTGTTGTCTGCATCAAGCATAATATAAAGGTTTGAAGATACCGAACCTGACGTGACCATGACAATAGGGATGTTTCTCTCACGAGCAAACCTGAAGACCTTCTCATCTCTTTGGACCACCCCATCTGGACTGATCTGAAAATTAAAAGTGATCAATAGCTGTAAGTGAAACTCGAAATATTAATTATGCCGAGACGCACCATCCAACAAAAAGCGAACATTTTGAAAACAAAAGATGTTACGTGTATTTTACTGTATGCGCTCCAAATTAAAGAGGCATGGAAATGAACTATCTTAAGTACCCCTCTTGGTTGCAGTCTCCGCAAACTGCTTAACCATTCTTTTTCTTTCCCCTATGTGACATTTTATCTATTCGCTGTAAGCACTTATACTCCGGATTCTTACAATCAGTCCATCAAGACTAGCATCTCCAAAAGCTTCCTAGACAATTTCTAGAGTTAAACCAACATTTAAGAAGAATCTCTATTAAGTTTTTTATGATAATCTAACGACCCTTTTTTGATTCAAAACTAGTTTCTGGACCAAATGTACTATAAACAAAGGCTTTTCTTCCATAGCTTAGTGGAAAAGAGTGAACATTTTAATCCCTACTAGTTCGTAGGAAGATTACTCGTGTTAGCACATAATACGAGATAAAACAGGTAATTCTCTATGATATTTGGTCTGCCCTCCAGGGCTATCACTGAAAGGCAATTCTCTACAAAAAGTTAAGTTGATAAATCAGAGACGATGGATTCACGGAAAGCATGAGTCTAGTGAAGATCTCATTTTACTTCTCATAGAAGAGGAAAAGGTACTGGCAAAAAGAATAAGAAGAACAAAACTATGCAAATTGATCCAATTATGAACTTACATTTAATCCACCCAGTGGATCTCCATCAAGGATATCAGTGCCAGCATTGTATATAATCAACTCAGGGGCAAAATTACTCCTCGCTACCTGGAATTTGCAACTAATAACTACAATGTGGTAATAGAATAAGAACATTTTAATACAGTATTTATAACATGAAATTAATAAAAGATAACAAGTAAATAAAAAGAAAGAGGGAAACATAATAGAGAAAAAAACGCAACGCAAAAGATGAAGCAAGTTGGAAAAAATGCTCTGATGAAATCATGTCAGAATGCATCAGAGTTAAAAGCATCACACATCATAACAACAATAAATAAAAGAATAGATGCAGAGATGCAGTAACGGCACTAAATGCATTTCAAAAAACATGATTAAACAAAAGTAATGATGTAAAGTTAAAATCAAGAAACTTGTAAACTGACACATAAAATGGACGTGTCTAGAGTAAACACACAAGGCAAAGAAATCTATACCCCAAGCGCTTTATCCAATTGCTTTAAGTACTCATCAGTTGTAGTCCCAGTCTGTTCATATATGAGAAAATTAAATCAAGTAAAGACATTGCCAGCAATTAGCTAACTTCAATAATAAGACGCCAGATGCTCACCACCACTTCAACCTTCTGATTGATATAATTTCTAGCAGTCATATCCTGAAAAGATTTAATGAAAGAAAGTAAAACCAACATGTGAGGCGATTTGTCCTCTTATACTGATATTTCAAGAAGAGAAAGTCAAAACTCAAAACTCACTGCATAGAGCAATGAAAAAAAATAATAGTTACAAGGACAGAACAGACAGAAAGAACTTACAAATGGGTATATTTCAGGGTTGTACATATCCAAGATATACACGCGCTCTGCCAGTTAAACACAAACATTGAAAACCCAAAATAAAAATTAAAGCACCATGAGGAAAAATAAAGCATCCTTACCGTCACTACCAAAATCCATTTCATGACCATTTCCTTGATGTGCATCTAAATCAATTATCATCACCCTGAAAAAAATGTTGTAAAGTATAAGGAGAATAGCCCATTAATAAAAGATAGTTGTTCAGTGATTAGTTGAGAAAAGGATGTCATATAAAGATTGCAAGGACTTCATTGATTAGTTTTAATCTAGACATTCTATTACCTTGATATATTTGACTGAACAAAAGCAAAATGAATGCAAAGGGAAATGTCTGCATAAGCACAAAATCCACCTCCCCTTCCACCACTACAGTGATGAAACCCTCCTCCAACATTGATAGCCCATCCTCGCTCCTTCGCGAACTTACCCGCCAGAACAGTTCCACCCACCTGTAGTAATATGATCAGTATAATACTAGTCTCAACTAAAATTCAATCTCCAATGAAAAAGAAAATGATGTAATCAGCTCCAAGACAGACTATGAGTTTATGACTTTACCTGCCTTCGGAAGGGATAAAGAACTTTCATCTGAACAAGCCAATTGGGTAACATCGCTACAGGAGCAACCTACACAACCCAATACTTTGAGTCAATCTAAGAAGTACAATAACATCACTTGAAACTACTTAATCCTCAGCCAAACAAAATCATCAAACTATAACAGCTGTCAGACACAGCCAGTAAAATATTTAATCGGGCATACACTGGTATAAAACTCCCATGAACCCAAAATCAATATAATTTTGGAGAATAATCCCATATTCCCATTCTTAAGCAGAGCCATAAGTCACACTTGATAATTGCAACAAAATAAAAAAAATCCAAGAAAACAATTCCACAATAAAAACAGCAAAATTATTGCACAAGGAAATTCTACAAGGTACCTCAGTTATCTTGGCAACATTCACACTGTTCTTCAGGCTATTCAGGTATGCTTCTGTATGTACCTACGAGTTTATAAGGAAGAAAAAAAATACAAGCATTAGGTACAGTGTCTACTACAGACAGATACTTCATTAACTAAGCTTTTTTCTAATGAGCATAAGCCATAGTGCATATAAACAAAGTGAGGGGGGAAATTCAATTACCACAAGTAGATCATCTGTTGAAGCTTCCAATGGCTCAACAATGGAGCTTTTTTCCAGATAACCTTCCGAAATCAAGAACCGACATATCCGACCCCATTTTGAGGAATCGAACGGATGCCTGCGTCAATCGCAAATAAGTAACTTATTTTTTTTTTTCAAAACCGGTTAATCAAATTAAAAAAAGAAACAGAAAAACTAAAAGAAATTCAAAATCAAATAATCTTACAGTTTCTCAATTCCGAGGAAGCTGATATCGTAATAAGAAGAGTAGATAACCGGAACCTAAAATATGAAAAATTCAAAATAGAAACAAAGCAATTTAACTGTATATATGAAAAATTAAAAAAAAAACTGAAAAAACAACAAATGTCACCTTGGAAGAAACATCGGGGTTATATAGCTTGCTAGAGCTAATTCGCTGACGGCGGAGAGATTCGGCATCGGTTTTGGGAGAGTAAGACGAAGCTGAAGACGAAGACCGAAACATTGCAAAGGATTGATAGCCGTGATACGCGATGAAGGGGGTGGCAAGTGCGAGGAACAAATATAGCGTTGATTTGCAGAGATTCCGAGTCGATTCGGTGGTCTTTGCAATGACTCGGTGAGTTCCGAGCTTAGAAAACAGTTCGTGTGGGAGCGACGGAAAAGTCATTGCGTTGGTTAAAAGCTTTTAAATAAATTCGTTTCGATGTTAAGCGTTGACGCCAAACGCAACGAATATAGCGAATGTTTTAATAATCGGTAAAATTCAATTGATCTATACCGTTTTTAAGGGGAAGCAAAGCATATACGAAAATACGAATACCGTGATTCAATTTGCATCACATCTTACCTGTGAAGCAACCGGTGAAGGAGTATTATTCGGCATAAGCCGAAAACGCAAGCAGTACCATATAGGTTAATCTTGTAATTCGTCTAGTACATGTAACTTCTCGATCACAGCCTGTTTAAAATTAAAACGATAAAGATCGAAATGTGGCATTGGTGTAAAGAGCAGAGATTCATTTCACCTTAGGAAGAAGCAATGCCAGAATGAAAGGAAATATCAAATATAAGTCGATACCTTAATCGTTACAACATGACTTAACATCATCTCCTTCAATTTGATAGCAGCCTCTTCCTCTTTTATTTCTTAGCCGGTGATCGATAACCGGTTTTAATACTGGTTGTCGATCACCGGATTCATTTTTTTTATATTTTTATTTTCTTGTTTATTTATATTTTTAGTAAAATCTCTGTCCTTGTGGCACGTGTTTCTCTGTCTTTGTGGCACGCTTTTTCGTTATTTTTGTGGTTCGTTTCATCTGTCGTTTTTGGCATGATTTCAGCATACCTTAGCGTTCGTTTGGTGCTCTTACAAAGATCTTCGCGACGCTAGTTTCTGATTTTGATTCTGTCGGTGTTCATAGAAAGATAGATCCCCTTTCGGTTGATGGTCGTTTGCCGATGTAATCAGACCTGGGTAGCGGAACAATCTGCCTGATAGTTTGGTTCGCTCACCACTCCTTTTTCACATCGTAAAGCGTCTCGTTTGGATAGAGACAAGGAGATTCAGGAAGACTTCTGGATTTTGTCGGTATGCTAATATCTATGAAAATATTTATTTTCTTTGCATTTTTGGGTTGTTTGAGATTTTGGTGTACTAGATCTCATTATTCTCTATTTTGGATGCTTTGTATTTGAGATATTTTTCATGGTTATTAATAAAATTCAGTTGTCATTATCCAAAAGAAAAACAACATGACTTTTTCGTACATGTTACGCCGCTTATTGTAGAAAAACATAGATTGAGGTAGGAAAAACTGGATGGAAATCACCAGCCTCTAAACATGCCCCCACACTAAAAACTAGGGTTTGAAGTTTAGGGTTAGGATATAGAGAATTTAAGGTAGTGTATTTTTAGGGTGTATGATTTAAAATTTAGGGTTAAGGTTCATAATTTAATTTTGAAGTGTTTTTTAGCATGGGACAGAAAATTCTTGTTAAAAAAAATGTTCTCTATATCCTGATTTTTATTTATAAGAATAGAACATATTAATAGTATGCAAAAGTACCTAATCTAGTTAAGAATTAGGTAAAATCAGTAGCTAAATTTACACTTAATTATTGATTATGAAATATAATTCCCTATCTTTCATCAATCTACACTCCTCTCAAGCGGGTAATTAAACATAGTACATCACCAGCTTGGATGTGATGCGTTTTTTGGAAGCAAATTTGCTCCATTGATGACCTTCTCTGAGATGTTGCATTCAAATGCAAAAATAATAAAAAAAATCAGCAATATCATTTGATAATGGGTGTGGGCGTATGCAAATCTTGTATTCAGTTGCACACCTCGTTAGAATTTTTTCAGAGCAGTTTCGTGGTCTTTCTGCAAGCTGTAGCAGTTTCTCATGGTAAACATGCAAAGCAGGGACGAATGCAGGAATTTATGTCAAGGGGGCGAAGCTATAAACTTTTAGGGGGAATAACTTATAAAATTTTAGGGGGTGAAAACAGATTTTCAAGAGAAAATACATAGAAAATTTCTAAATTATAAACGAATTTTAAATTTTCAGGGGGCGACCGCTCTCCCCATCTCCCCTCGTTCCATCCCTGCCTGCAAGTTAATTCAAACACTAAAAACAGAAAAATGATAATGGTGATTATAGAAGTCTCAAAATGGAAGCAGTCTAAAAACCCTCAAAACCGCTATTAGGCGAGCCATGTAGGTAGAAATTAATCCCATGAAAATAACAGCTTTGAGAAACTTAGGATTGTAAAATTTATAAATTATTCAAGAAAGAGGAGGAGGTTGCATTACTCAACAAAAAGTTGGATAAATCTACCATGATTTAGGAGCCAAACGGTCAGTTGATATCAGTTCATGAGCTAGGTAACATTACTTCATATCTTTCTTTAAATGCTGCAAGAAAATAATGACAACATTTGGCAAAGAAATTTAACCATAAAACTAGAGGAGAAAAATCAGTACAAGTTTGAAAGAGACAACTTCAAGCAATGTAACTTACTTTTTCAAGGATCAAGGGAACTCACATATAGAACAGCGGAGTAAACATCCATTCCTTCTAAACTTTAAGGACTAAGGAACACACTGGAAGGGAAAGACTAAATATCCGATCAACTTGTAAGTAATCTGTTTTTTGAAGGGTATTTAGAGGTGTTTGGAGGTTTAGGACCTTTGATGGTAGTCGGTTTATGAGGTAGCAGGCAGTAAGGGCAGCCTCTCCCCACAAGTATTTTGGGACACCCATGGTGAACATTAGGGCTCGAGCCACAACAAGGAGATGTTGAGTTTTTTCTAGGAGATCTCGTTTTGTTGAGGGGTGTCAGGACAAGAGCTTTGGTGTATGATGCCTTGATCAGAAAGGTAAGGACTTAGGACAAAGTTAAAATATTCTCTCCCTTTGTTAGTGCGGAGAGTATGTATGGTAGAGTTAAATTAGGTTCGAACCATTGAGTGAAAGTTTTGAAATATTTTAGGTGTTTCAGATTTCTCTTTGAGCAGGTAGACCCAACAGACCCTAGTGTGGTCATCAATGAAAGTTATAAACCACCTAGCCCCGTTGACATTCTTTACTCGGCTGGGTCCCCATAGGTCACTGTGAATCAATGAAAAAGTTTGGGAGTGGATATAGGGTTTTAATAGGTATGGAACACGGGGATGTTTGGATAATTGGAAAATTTCACACTTCAAGGAACTAATACTTTTATTTCGAAATAGCAGTGGAAGATGTTTCTTCAAATACAAAAAGTTTGGGTGCTCTAATCTGCGGGGCCATAACATAATTATGTCCTCTTTTGAAGTGAATAGAGCCAATCCTTCTTGTGCACTGTCTTTATTCCAAACATAGAGTCCATCATTAACTTTAGCAGTGCCAATCATCCTCCCCGATTTTTGAAAGTAAATTGCAGGACAAGTTTAGGACATGTAGGACTTTATCGAGAGAAAAATTATCTGTTAGTTGTACTTTTCCCACTCCATCCACTAGTGAGTAAGAGCCATCAGCTATGCGAATTTGGGATTGATCATGACAGGGTGTATAAGTGTGAAACAAGGTGGAGTTACCTGTCATGTGATCGGAAGCACCCGAATCAAGTATCCAAGAGGGGTGGTTGTTAGATTCAAAGGCAATGTTGAGGGTAGTACCTTGGGTGGCTAGAGATCCATGAGCATTAGAAGTACCAAGCAACTTATGGAGAGTCTCAAGTTGGGGTTTGGTTAGGCGAACATCGGGAGCATCATCTGAGGCAGTGGAGGTGTTAGAGGACAGCATTGCAGTCTTGTTTTCCTTCTGTTTTTTTCCAGGATAGCCATGGAGTTTGAAGCATTTTTTCCTTGTATGACCAACACAGTTGCAGTGGTTACACCATGGCCTGGTTGACCCAGAATCATTTCCAGCACGATGCTTTTGTGGTTGTGGGCCTCTAAAGATAAGGGCAGAGTTTTCAGTAGGACGATAACCACTAGTTGTCACAGGTTTAGGTTCCTTTGAGTCTCCCATCATGACAAGGCAACACTTTATATTCTCTTCTAACTTCTGCAAATGCTTCACCGATGGTTGGTAGAGGGGTTCTGCCCAAAATTCGTCCACGGACCTAATCTAACTCAATATTCAGTCCTGCTAGGAACTCATAGAGATGTTCATTGTTGAGGTGAGTCATAAACTTGGTGTGTTCCACGCCTTCACCCCAATCTGCCTCGTAGTACATTTTTTTTGATAAGAAGAGGCGACCTCATTAAAAACCCCCTTCATAATTGTCTAATCTACCTCGTAGTACATATCCAGCTCCTGCCATAAAATTTTCAGATTGTTGTAGTAGTGAGTTACTTCGAGTGTTCCTTGTCAGATATCCTTTAACTTCAGCTTGATCTCGAATACTTGGGAGGCGTTTCCAAGATCCGAGTAGTTTTCTTTGATTGCATCCCACATGTCTTTTTGCAGTTTTGAAGAAGAGATAGGTGCGACTTATATGGCCTTCCATTGAATTAATTAGTCAAGCCATTACAATCGAGTTGTTGAGTTCCCAAGTGGCATAAGTCGGATCTGTTGTGGCTGGTCGTGGAATTTCTCCATTGATGTATCCTAATTTGCCACGACCACGAATCACCATAATGACTGATTGAGACCATTGCAAGAATTTTTTTTCATCTAGTCGATGATTGGTGATTATAAGGGAGGAATTAAGGTCACCTTGAGAGGTTACCTGATTAATATTCTAAAGTTTTTTTTTTCATTTGTGAGGTCTCAGATTCAGATAGAGTTTCGCCAATGGCAACCATGGGAAAAAGGATCAAACCGGAGAGACAAGAAAGATTAAATGGGAGGGATGATAAGGACGAGAGGTTAGAGACGAAAGGAACAGGATCAAATGATTCCTAAAGCTCTGATGCCATGAACAAACTTTAGAAAGAAGGTTGTTATTTCTTAGTAATTAGTTTACAACCTTTATAGAGAGGACTAAGTACAAAAAAAGGAAACAAAACCCCTAGAAATCAGTAACTCCCTAAGAATTAGTGACTAAGATTGAACCTATTTTACAGGGTAACTCCTAGGACTAAGGTAAGAAATCTGTCCTTAATCTTAGGAATTCCAACATAATCAACCAATTTGAAATGTGCTTTTCCAATCCGCATTAAATTTTTTTGAAATATACTTCATAACCAACGGGATGATGGACAAGTATTAATTATCTCACACTCACTTAACACACATGCATGTGTCTTGCAAGCATGCTCGAGTCCTTCAATTAAGGACAACCAAATTAAGTAAAAAATATTTTTAAATCAACCTAAATAAAATGTGCAAAATTATAACTGCTAAAATACGGAATGCATGCTTCTATGACCTCATTATTAAAAATACTCACAAGTCAAGACACCTTTTGATCAACCTGGTATGAGATGATATGATATCTAGAGAGGAAGAACGAGAATGTTGCAGCGGAAGCATTACCTGGGACAACACCCAGCTTGTATTATAATGCTCAAGTGGAAGTGTTAGAAAGGTATCTAATGCATCCTGGAACCGTTGGCCCGTCTTGGTCAAGGGATCTAACATCACCAGAAGGAGTTGAACTACAAATTGTTGAGGCCACATTTACATGAAAAATCATCAAATGTCTCAATACTTGTCCCAAAACAACATGATCGAAGTTTCTAAAAAGTAGTTAATTGGAAGAAAAATTTAGGTTTCCATTCATCAGTAGAATGATTAGCATTTTAGTTTAGTTCAATCAAAAGGCTCTCACAATTAGCTCCCAGAAGGAACAAATGAAACAACTTAAATTTCTTTCTATCATGCCCATGAATCATAAACCAGCAAATAACAGTTTCAAATTAGAATTTGAAATTAAAAATTGAAGCAGATTTTATAGAATTAGTGATGAGTAAGGAGATTTATAACCTTCTTCAATAATTTCGTTCGCCCAATATTGAGATTTACGAACTGTCATAGTACGAAGAGCCATAGAACTCAGTTCTAAGGTATTTGCATTTGTGTTGGTCCTAGCATCTCCAACCAATCTTGTACTTATACGGGAACCAGAATCAGAGAATAGCCTCCCAGAAATCTAACAAAAAAAAATTTTAGGGGGAGTAAAAGGAAGTTCCATATTGTATAACATGCAAGCACAAGGATAATACAAAAGCACCAGTTCTACAAACTGGAAATTGACATGTCAAACTATCAAAAGAGAGCTGACAACTGTTTGAATGGCTCCATGTATCAATTTTTAATAAAAAATTACTACCCAAAAACCTTTGAAAAAACATTTTAAACCCCCAACTAGCAAGATTCTGTTGATTGCATAAACAACAGACAACATGGCCAGTGAATGTGCTACGATTGAAACTAAGTGGGTCCTCTTTCTGGTTAAAAACATAGGTAATCTACAGGAAATGCCACTGAACTATAACAAATAACATGCAAGCACAAGGATAATACAAAAGCAGGTATATCTATTTCATTAACTATTATTTTATTTTTTCGGGTCAAGAAACATGAAAGCAATGGCATGCAAAATTATGATTTCAGTATTTCACCAAAGCTAAAAATCCCAAGAAGGCATTAAAAAGAAGTATTGAATTTGCAAACACTTTTACCTTTCGTAATTTTCCTTCATCAACAAACTTTCTTCGAGGGGCTTGAATGGCAGAGTTCACAACTGACTTTGGAGAACCATCAATATTAACCATGTTGAGATTGGAACCATTTGGATGCATATTTCTACACAAAGGTGGTGGAACAAACTCATGACAGCTACAGAATACATAGAAATTCATGTTGGTTGCTCCTAATTGGACATGAAAGAATAAAAAAACCAAATAACCTCAAAGCATCCACCCAAGTTAACTAACTAATAAAAAATTGAACTCTACATGCTGTGATTCAAATTTGCATCACATCTTACTTGTGAAGCCACTGGGGAAGGAGTATTATTCGGCATGAGCTGAAAGCGCAAGCAGTACCATATAGGTTAATCTTGTAATCCGTTTGGTACATGTAACTTTTCCATCGCAGCTTGTTTAAAATGATAAAGATCGAAAGGCAACATTGGTGTAAAGAGCAGATATTCATGTCACCCTAGGAAGAAGCAATGCTGGAATGAAGAAAGGAAAAATCAAATATAAGTCGATACCTTAATCGTAGCAACATCAGTTGCGGATGGTTTTAAATCCAAAGCAATTCCGAAATGAAGCATGGCTTTTTCGTGCATGTTACACTACTTATAGATTTTACCCATCAAAGAAAATACACTGCTTTCATGAGGGGCATACTCTTTCAGTTCCTCAAGAACTTCTAGAGCATCATCAAATTTCTCCAAGCTCATTAGTATATTAGCCTTTGATACATGGGAAACGGATTCTTTTCGTCTGCCAAAATCGCCCGATCCATTATCATGAGGGCATCCTCACTTCTCGGTAAAATGATTGCAAGAAAAATTCAAAGCCGATACTGTTCCAATTAAGATGTAATAAACAGAATAGAAAATAGCTAACCTTTAAGGCATGGAGAGCAGTTCCGAGAAAAGACATTATAACAGAAGAACGTGGGTTGATGTGGAAAGCTATTCTAAAGTGATGCTCGGAAAACTCAAACTTCTCTTGACGAAGAAAGATCATTCCCGGACCATACCAGGCATTATAATGCCTTGAATCGATCCAAAGGGCATACCTGTAGCTCTTGATTCCATTATCAAAATCCTCTAAAGCAACATACCTTGCAAATGAAGATGTAATGGCAGAACTTTTAATGAATAATAAAGTTTATAAAAAAAATAAGTGTGTATTAACAAGTTCAAAATTGAAGGAAAATATCCATGGAAACACACTCATGACCACAAAGGGTTGGGTGTATGCAAATCTTGTATTCAGTTGCGTGGTATTTACAAATTTTGTATTCAGAGCAGTTTCGTGGTCTTTCTGCAAGCTGTAACAGTTTCCCATGGCACACCTCAAGCAGGGACTAACGCTGAAATTTATGTTAAGGGGGCGATAAGCTATAAAATTCTAGGGGAAGAAATTATAAAATTTTTGGGGGCGAAAACATATTTTAAATAAAAAATACATAGAAAATTTTGAAATCATATCTGAATTTCAAATTTCCAAGGGGGCGACCGCTCCCCCCATCTCCCCTCGGTCCATCCCCGCCTTCAAGTTAATTCAAACACTAAAAACAAAATAATAATAATAATGGTCATAGCTTTAATTTGGGCCACGGATCCTACTCTGGAGACTGAAATCCCCACATTAATAGGACTGATTCCGGCATTGAATAGATCGACAGATAAGAAGATTTGTCCATCTGTAATGGAAATTGCCAAAACGTCTCCCGATTGGGTCTCAACTATTGGTAAAGCGGTCATACTTCCTTCACCTAACTGAGAACATGATTTAGAGGCTCTTTCTAAAAGGCGTGAATGCAAATAAAAAAACATCTCCTGGATAAGCTTCACGACCCAGCAGTCTTCGTAATAGAAGAGGCATTTGGCGATAAGCTTGTGCTTTCAAATTTCGAGGGGGGCGATCGCTCCCCCCATCTACCTCGGTCCATCCTTGCATGCAAAGTGAATTCAAACACTAAAAACAGAAAAATGATAATGGTGATTATAGAACTCTCAAAATGGCAGCCGTCTAAAACCCTCAAAGCCGCTATTAGGCGAGGCAGGTAGGTAAAAATTAATCACACGAAAATAACAGCTTTGAGAAACTTAGGATTGTAAAATTTATAAATTATTCAAGAAAGAGGAGGAGGTTGCATTACTCAACAAAAAGTTGGATAAATCTACATGATTGAGGAGCCAAACGGTCAATTGATATCAGTTAATGAGCTAGGTAACTTAACTTCATATCTTCCTTTAAATGCTGCTAGAAAATAATGACAACATTCGACAAAGAAATTTAACTATAAAACTAGAGGAGAAAAATCAGTGCAAGTATGAAAGAGACAACTTCAACCAATGTAACTTAACTTTTCAAGGATCAAGGGAACTCACATATAGAACAGTGGAGTAAATATCCATTCCTTCTAAACTGTAAGGACTAAGGAGACACTCGAAGAGAAACACTTTTACCCGATCAATTTCTAAGTAATCAACCAATTTGAAATGTGCTTTTCCAATCTGCATTAATTTTTTAAAATATACTTCATCATAAATGGGATAATCGACAAGTATTAATTATGCCACACTCACTTAACACACATGAATGTGTCTTGCGAGCATGCTCGAATCCTTCAATTAAGGACAACCAAATTAAATAAAAAAACCTTTTAAATCAACCTACATAAAATGTGTAAAATTATAACTGCTAAAATACATAATGCATGTTTCTATGACCTCGTCATTAAAAAGACTCACAAGTCAAGACGGCTTGATCAACCTGTTATGAGATAATCTGACATCTAGAGAGGAAAAACGAGAATGTTGCAGCAGAAACATTACCTGAGACAGCACCCAGCTTGTATTATAATGCTCAAGTGGAAGTGTTAGAAAGGTATCTAATGAATCCTGTAGACCAAAGAAGTTTCAAAAGCATTAAACGTTGCCCTAGAGGTATGAACTCAACTTCAGTTTCTTCAATCTAATCAAATAATTACCTGACACCTATGCAGGCAAGAAAGTTTGTAGCCTTCGCCGAGGGTTTTTAAAGGATCGATCAACTTCCGTTTCTTCAATATCACCAGAATGAGTTGAGCTACAAGTTGCTGATGCCACATTTAAATGAAAATAATCAAATGTCTCAATCCTTGTCCCTAAACAACAGGATCGAAGTTTCTAAAAAGAAGTTATTTGAAAGAAGAATTTAGGTTTCCATTCATCTCTAGAACGATTAGCATTTTGGTTCAGTTCAAACAAAAGACTGTCACAATTAGTTCCCAGAATGAACAAATGAAACAACTTAACATTCTTTCGACCGTGCCATGAATCATAAATCAGCAAATAACTGTTTCAAATTAGAATTTGAAATAAAAAAATTGAAGCAGATTTTATAGAATTAGTGATGAGTAAGGAGATTTATAACCTTCTTCAATAATTTCGTTCGCTCAATATTGAGACTTACGAACTGTCGCAGTACGAAGAGCGATAGAACTCAACTTGGCTCCAATGCATTTAGAAGAGTTAGTCCCATTTCC
This sequence comes from Hibiscus trionum, assembly GCA_030270665.1. NCBI lineage: Eukaryota > Viridiplantae > Streptophyta > Magnoliopsida > Malvales > Malvaceae > Hibiscus > Hibiscus trionum. Next base: position 2,023,585 of record BSYR01000078.1, on the reverse strand, counting down.
AGCTACTACCGTGGTATTTGCATTTGTGTTGGTCCCAACATCTCCATCCAATTTTGTATTTCTATGGGAACCAGAATCAGAGAATAGCCTCCCAGAAATCTAACAAAAAAATGCTTAACAAACTAGTTGAGGTGTAGTAAAAGGACGTTTCATATTGTATAAAATGCTTAACAAACTAGTTAAGGTGTAGTAAAGAGAGCTGACAACTGTTTGAATGGCTCCATGTATCGATATTTAATAAAAAAATTCTGTTGATTGCCTAAACAACAGACAACATGGCCAGTGAATGTGCTACATGATTGAAACTAAATGGGTCCTCTTTCTGGTTAAAAACATTTAAAGCATGTATATCTATTTGATTAACTATTATTTTATTTTTTCGGGTCAAGAAATATGAAAGTCATGGCATGCAAAATTATGATTTCAGCATTTCGCCAAAGCTAAAAATTCTAAGAAGGCATTAAAAAGAATTATTGAATTTGCAAACACTTTTAACTTTCATAATTTTCCTTCATCAACAAGCTTTCTTCGAGGGGCTTGAATGGCAGATTTCACAACTGGCTTTGGAGAACCATCAATATTAACCATGTTGAGATTGGAACCATTTAAATGCATATTTCTGCACAAAGGTGGTGGAACAACTCCTGAAAACTACAAAACACATAGAAATTCATGTTGGGTGCTCCTAATTAGACATGAAAAATAAAACAAACCAAATAATCTCAAAGCATCCACCCAAGTTAACTTGCTAATAAAAATTGAACTCTACATATCGTGATTCAAATTTGCATCACATCTTTCCTGTGAATCCACTGGTAAAGGAGTATTATAAAATGGTATATTTGAAGGACCGCTATTTTGGGGCTGAGACCAGATATAGCTGCTCCATGATGATTATCATGAAGCATTTGATGCATGCAAATTCGGGGAAGCTAACCCATGATATAAGTACTGCTTTTGAATGCAAAGAGCAGCTGCTTCCCTAAAAACCACAGTTGCTTCTTCAGAAGCACCTAATATAATCATACGAACAGATAAGAGAAATACTAAGTACCAAGTAAATACAAGATCAAGCCAATCAAAAAAAATTACAGAGCCATTTAAGTGATATATTATCTATAAGTCCAATGGCAGTAGCAAACAGAATTTGAAGTATATAAGTTCAACGATATTAACTAAAAAATTAGAGAAATCAAGTATCTGGTTGATCTAGCATAATAGCATAGCACTAGAAAGAATATAGAACCATGCGAGTATTTTTAGACAGACCTAATATACACAACTCTAAGCAGCCCAAAGTAAAGGATCCATAGACAAAGCCAGCCTAAAATGATGAATGAAACTTTTCTTTCTTTCTATCTGTGTACCTGAAAAAGGGATGTTACTCAATCACAGAATTTGACGATCAAAACTGTTCGACAATTGAAATATAGTCCCACCATCCGAGTAATTAACCAAAGTCAAAGTATATAGGATTAAATTCCTTCATTAATCATTATAGGGGAAGATTTCCCATCTCTACCCAGCAAGTAATGATGTTAAGTAGCATTATATAAAAGCAAAAAAGGACGGATTTCTATAATATCTATCAGAGTTTAAGGTGAATAAACTTAGATCAACCTGCAAATAAGGCCAAGAAGATAATGACCAGCTGCACCATTCGGAATCTGCAAAATGAGAAGTAACTATCAAGATATTCCCATCACAAGGTTCATGTGAAAGTCGCAGACAACTAATATGTTCAAGAAAACATCAGCAATACCTCTCCATCGGGCTCATTAGCAGAACATAAAGTTGTTTCAGCTTCATTGAGTAGATCCATCTGAAAGCATGACATCGCAAACAAGTAGCAGGATTGAGTTGTTTGCATTCCTTCGTATAAAGGAAAACTTCACTGATGAGCAACAATATAAAATAAGACATCAATCACCAAAATTGGGGTTGGGGTGGAAGGCTATGATTTGATATACTAAAACTCCTTCAAACAATTAAAACAAGACGCGCATACCCTTTAGAATATGATTCGCAGTAAAGAACCACACAAGCAAATTACAAGAAAATTGAATTTAGAACCTTAGTTTTATTAATTTATCAAGTTCCAATAAAAATCTATATTCTCCAGAAAACTTAAAGAACATTGAACGCCAATTTAAGAGTAACGTTATCTTTTTTTATACTTCAAAAATTACATTTCAAATTGAAATTTGGAAAATAACCATAATCAGAAACTAGAAGCCAATGCCAAGAATTAAACACAAAAATAAAAAAAAAAATTCAGGAAAAAGAAAGAAAATTAAGAAATAAATTAACCACCGAAAAAAGATTGAAACAATGGCCACGGCCCACGGCAGATCATGAAAATCCAACGAACAGTTTTTCGCTTTCACTCATAAACGATTGAAGAATTAAAAAGTTCTTACTAAAAAAATTACAAAGCCAATTAAGCGATATATTATCTACAAGTACAATAGCAGTAGCAGACATAAATTGAAGTGAACCAATGAAGTATATCAGTTCATCGATATTAATTAAAAAATTAGAGAAATCAAAGATCTGGTTGATCTAGGATAATAGCATAGCACTAGAAAGAATATAGAACCATGAGGGTATTTTTAGACAGACCTAATATACACAACTCCTCATATGCAGCCCAAAGTAAAAGATCCATAGACAAAGACAACCTAAAATGATGAATGACGCTTTTCTTTCTATCTGTGTACCTAAAAAAGGGATGTTACTCAATTACAGAATTTGATGATCAAAACTGTTTGACAACACAAATATAGTCTCACCATCTGAGTAATTAACCAAAGAAAAATTCACATAGAGGATTGAACTCATTCATTATAGGGGAAGATTGCCCATCTCTACCCAGTCAGTAATGAGATTAAGAAGCATTATATAAAAGCAAAAAAAAGTATGGACTTCAACACAAAACCAAAACCATCTTTAGAGAATAATTTCTTGAATGCAAGTTTTTAAAAACAACAGTATGTTATCTCTCCGTAAATTTCTATAATATCTCCCAGAGTTTAAGGTGAAATATCTCAGATCAACCAGCAAATAAGGCCAAGAAGATAATGACCAGCTGCACCGTTTGGAATCTGCAAAAATGAGAAGTAACTATCAAGATATTCCCATCACAAGGTTCATGTGAAAATCGCAGACAACTAATATGTCCAAGAAAACATCAGCAATACCTCTCCACCGGGATCATTAGCAGAACATAAAACTGTTTCAGCTTCATTAAGTAGATCCATCTGAAAGCATGGCATTACAAACAAGTTGCGGGATTGAGTTGTTTGCATTCCTTCATATAAAGAAAAATTTCACTAATGAGCAACAAGATAGGACATTAATCACCATAATTAGGGGAGGCTATGATTTGATATGCTAAAACACCCTCAAACAATTAAAACAGACAATGCCATACCCTTTAGAATATGACATGCCGAGTAAGCTTGATTGTTCTGCATATAGCAAGAAGCTAACAACTGTAAATTCACCTACATTTAAAACAAAATTTCATATTATAGTTTGCTATTCGCAGTAAAGTACCCCACAAAGAAAATTACAAGAAAATCGAATTTAGAACCTTAGTGTTATCAATTAATCAAGTTCCAATAACAAAATCTATATTCTCTAAAAAAATTCTTGAATATAAATTGGGTCTCGTTAAAAAATCCCTTCATAACCAGGATCGAGATAAGCCTGAGTACCCATGATTTTTATTCAGCGAAGCTCAAAAACCCCATAAACCTTCTAGGCAAATGCCAAGACTACACAAAACGATGCATATGGATCCAACCAAATAAACACAAACAAGCAGTAGTGCTAGATCCCTAATTGCAACATGCAAAGTTTTAACACTGCTATAACAAAGCTAGCCCAATATATTAGCACTAGGCATCAACTAGTTGTGTTCATCAACCACAGCAAAGGGGAGACTCAACCTATACCCTCCTTAGAAAGAATATCAGCTTTCGTGTTGGCTTCTCTATGAGCAAATTGATCTGTTCAAGCGTAAGCCCTGCAAAATTGGCACATGCAAAGAACCACCATCCTCCCAAAGGCCAAATCACTCTACAACAAAGGACAAAAGAAACGTGAAACACTCCAGACTGAGGTAAAGCTTTAAGGGGCTAGTCAAATCATCGGTTGCTCACGGCCAATACCACTCTTAGCCAACCCGTCAGCAGCATGATTGAATTCTCTAGAAATAAAATTCAGCTTCCACTCAAAAGAGTTACACAGACTATAACACATAAGAATTACATTTTTGAAAGGGACAAGAGCAACTTGTGGATTATTAAACAAATTAATAACCAAATAGCAATCAGATTCAATAATCAAGTTAAAGCAATCAGTCCACTTGGAAACTCGAAATAAGGTGAGGGTTTTTTTGACAGCCGCAATTTCTGAATTTGATGAATCCATAATGCCAGCAGATTTAGAGAAACATACCAAGACTTTTCCGGTTTCATCTCTCATGATACCACCAATCCCGGCAGCGCCAAAACTACCTATCACTGCACCATCAACATTGAACTTTAGGGAACCGGAAGGAGGAGGCAGCCACGAGGACACCTGCTTAAGAGGCAAAGGAGATACAACAGCTAGCGAGGGATTAGACAAAATCTCATTAACTAATTTGAATTGCTCGAGCCATTTGCACTTACACCACCAACTAATCCTCAAGGCAAATATATAAAAAAGTTGTGATTCATCCATAATCTTACCATTGAAAATAATTTTATTTCTGAATAGCCAAAGAGACCACACCACACAAAAAAAGACCACAAACCATATTGGCTTTGAGGTATCTTTAATTGGGCAACACATCCATATAGAAAGAAGATTTACTATATTTTCAGTTATGACTAAATGGATGCCCCAAAGGCTACTCCAACATTGCCAAATACCCCATGAAATTGGACAGTGACAAAACAAATGGGATATAGATTCCTCTTTCAAAAAGCAAAAATGGACATGAGGTCAAGTTTAAAGAGAACACACCTCTTTTGCATAGTTCTGTTTTAGTTGCAACCCTCCCATGCAATAATCTCCAAGTAAAAAATTGAACTTTAGGAGGAGCAAGATTAGACCAAGTGAATTTCCAATACTCCTGAGTAGATGAACCAATTGAAGCCACCATCTCGCAGTAAGACTTAGGTAAATACCTACCATTAGAGTTTCCATTCCACCGAATACTGTCCTGAGAGAAAGTATTAACTGAAACTCTATTCAGAACGTCTAAAAACCCTTCCTAGATCTGAATTTCCCAATAAAAAATTCTTCTTCTTCGAAGGACACTCCATTGCCACCGATCACTAACAAGAGAACCGTACTCGCAAACCTAACCATCTTTTTTCAATGCCAAAGGCTCTCTTGTTCACTTCGATAACGCCACAGCCACTTGTTCAAAAGGGCCCTGTTTAACTCTAAAATCGGTAAAACCAAGCCCCCCAGCATTGATAGGTTTACATACTTAAAGAACCGATTCAAACTATTTTTAAATCAAAAAGAAAATTGTTAGAATTGGTAAAACTCTTTCGATCAAAAGTGTATCATGCGCCAATTTAAGGGTAACGTGATCTTTTTTAAACATTGGAAATCACATTTCAAATTGAAATTTGGAAAATAACCAAAATCAGAAACTAGAAGCCAGTGCCAAGAATTAAACACAAAAACCAAAAAAATTCCGGGAAAAGAAAGAAAATTAAAAAATCAATTAACCACGGAAAAAAGATTGAAGCAATTGAAATTTGGAAATCACATTTCAAATTGAAATTTAGAAAATAACCATAATCGGAAACTAAAAACCAAAGCCAAGAAATAAACACAAAAACCAAAAAAATTCCGGGAAAAAGAAAGAAAATAAAGAAATCAATTAACCACGGAAAAAAGATTGAAGCAATTGAAAATTGGAAATCACATTTCAAATTGAAATTTAGAAAATAACCATAATCGGAAACTAAAAACCAAAGCCAAGAAATAAACACAAAAACCAATAAAATTCTGAGAAAAAGAAAGAAAATAAAGAAATCAATTAACCACCAAAAAAAGATTGAAGCAATTGAAATTTGGAAATCACATTTTAAATTGAAATTTAGAAAATAACCATAATCGGAAACTAAAAACCAAAGCCAAGAAATAAACACAAAAACCAATAAAATTCTGAGAAAAAGAAAGAAAATAAAGAAATCAATTAACCACCAAAAAAAGATTGAAGCAATTGAAAGAAACTAGAAGCCAATGCCAAGAATTAAACACAAAAACCAATAAAAATCCGGGAAACGAAAGAAAATTAAGAAATTAAGTAACCACCGAAAAAAGATCGAAGCAATGGCCAGTGGCCACAGCGGATCTTAAAAATCCAACGAACAGTTTTTTGCTTTCACTCGTAAACGATTGAAGAATTAAAAAGTTCTTAAACACAAAAACCAAAAAAATTTCGGGAAAAAAAAGAAAATTAACGAACAGTTTTTTGTTTTCACTCGTAAAGGATTGAAGAATTAAAAAGTTCTTACTAAAAAGACCAGAAAAGATTTTCTTTCACCAACCAAAACAGAACAATTTTAAAAATAAGAGGACTTCTTTTTTCTGTTCGAGGGTGAAACGAGTGAGTTACCTCGGAAGGGAACTCAGCACAAAGACGTTCGCAAAGGAAGATGGCATTTTTGAACATTAAATGGCGGAGACTGTTTTAAACACAGTGTGTGAGTATCGCTTTCATGGCGCTTTCTTTCTTTCTTTCTTTCCCTTTATTGGTTCGATTGAGAAAAATAAAAAGAAACAGCGGGAAAATATTTAAGGAGAGATTTTCTGGGTTTTCCGTTGTGTTTCAAAATAGGGAAAACTACACCAGTGACCACCGAAGATATTGGGATACCTATTTGAACCACCGAACTAAAAAAAACGTCAATCACACCACCAAACTTATTAAATCAACCTATTTTGACCACCGCCGTTAAAAAATTAACGGAGGGGTGACGGAAGTGCCACGTGACAGTTAACAGGACAATTTTAAAATTACATGTTTAGTCCATGTTATTTACTTATTAAATCAATTTGATCCTAATTTTATTTTAATTAAATAAAAATTAATCAACCAATCAAACTATGACACGTGTCATCACCCAATTGGATTAATTTAATTTATTTTGTTTAATATGTTAAAGGAAATTTAAAGAAGAAAATAAAGATGGCATTATGGTGGTTCGAACTTGGGACCAAGGGGATAAAACCCCCCAAGCTTTAACCATTGAACGAAACTGCTCTTAGTGCTGTGGTTTGCACCTTTTATATACATATCTTATAGTTTAGTAAAAGTTAGGGAAAAAGAAGAGAACAAAAGAGCATTATGGTGGTTTGAACTTGGGACTTAATGGATTAATTCTCAAGCTTCTACCATTGAGCCAAACTACTCTTAGTGATATTATTTGCACATTTTATATACATATCTTATAGTGCAGTAAAAGTTAGGGAAAAAGAAGTAAAAATGGTTGAAATACGACTCGAACATAGATTATTTGAGATGTGTATAATCACACAAACATCCGAATTAATTTAAAACTGAAAACTATTAAATATTAGATTTAAAAGAAAAGAAATTCGATTTAAAATATTCGAATATTTTTCCTTTTTTCATATTTAAATCGAATATCTAAAAATGAATTTGATTTAAAATATTCGAATATTTTTTCTTTTTCGTAATTTTTCTCTTTCATATTTAAATATTCGAATATTTTTTCTTTTTTCGTAATTTTTCTCTTTCATATTTAAATATTCGAATATTTTTTCTTTTTCGTAATTTATGTTCGAATCGTATTTAAATCGAATATTTTTTAAAATCGAATATTTAATAGTTTTCAGATTTAAATTAAATCGGATGTTTGTGTGATTATACACATCCTAAGTAATCTATGTTCGAGTCGTATTTCAACCATTTTTACTTCTTTTTTCCCTAACTTTTACTGTACTATAAGATATGTATATAAAAGGTGCAAATAATTTCACTAAGAGAAGTTTGGCTCAATGGTAGAAGCTTGGGAATTAATCCATTAAGTCTCAGGTTCAAACCACCATAATGCTCTTTTGTTCTCTTCTTTTTCCCTAACTTTTACTAAACTATAAGATATGTACATAAAAGGTGCAAACTATAGCACTAAGAGTAGTTTGGTTCAATGGTTAAGGGGTTTTATCCCCTTGGTCCCAAGTTCAAACCACCATAATGCCATCTTCATTTTCTTCTTTAAATTTCCTTTAACATATTAAACAAAATAAATTAAATTAATCCAATTGGGTGATGACACGTGTCATAGTTTGATTGGTTGATTAATTTTTATTTAATTAAAATAAAATTAGGATCAAATTGATTTAATAAGTAAATAACATGGACTAAACATGTAATTTTAAAAATATCCTGTTAACTGCCACGTGGCACTTCCGTCACCCCTCCGTTAATTTTTTAACGACGGTGGTTAAAATAGGTTGATTTAATAAGTTTGGTGGTGTGATTGACGTTTCTTTTAATTCGATGGTTCAAATAGGTATTCCCAATATCTTCGGTGGTCACTAGTGTAGTTTTCCCTTCAAAATAAGAGTGGCAGAGTGACACGTGCTTTATACTCTTCAATAATTTATTTTTTTTCAAATTCAATTCTCACGTGACATTTGTTTTGGGTATTTCATATTTGTCAGCCGCTACTCGTGATTCGTATATACTGTAAACCGCGAGGAATTTTCTTTTTCTTTGATAAATTCAGTTTTTTTAATCATAGAGTAGAATCTAACTTATTTGATCAACTAATTCGGATCGAATTTATACAATATTCACAACTCAATTTTTTTCATTTATAACATTAAAATTCGATACACTAACCTTATTTAAGGGACCTAATAATTTATTCGACTAAACCAATTAATTGTTGATAGTTTTTATATAATTTGTACAAATAATATGAGAACTCAAAATCTTTTAGAGATTTATTTATTCAATCCTATCAATTCTGTTAAAAAAGGTAATTAAAAAAATTTAACACCAAATCCGATTTAAATTAAATAAAGAAGTTGCACGTAATGTAAACCTAAAATTTCATATATCTCATAGTTACCTTACCATTATCAATTCTGCCAAAGCCTGTAAGTTTGATAGGATATGTTTATATCTTTTTGTTCAATGGATAATAGCACAAATGACCATTTGAACCGTAAATATCTAGTAGTAATAAAATAAAGAGATAATAGCACAAATGACCCATATATTTTAGCAATTTTTTAGTAGGATATTTGTATTTTGAAATTATCACTTTTAGTATTTAAAGTTTGATTTCATTTATCAGTGTAGTATTATACCAATATTTTTTACTTTTGAAATAAAGATTCACTTGATAATAGAATCATAGATAGTATATCACCATAAGTTCATTGAAGTAGGAGGGTTGGAGAGGAAACATAAAGAGTATGATAAACTACATAAGATATTACTGAATTTTAAGTTTAGTATCGATTATATCACTAAACTAAAAATCGATACTATTTTAGCATTGAACTTTAGTTTAGGCTTCGATTATATCACTAGACCATTAAAATTCCTCCATGCCATTACACGTGGGCCGTTAAGATCCGTCTACGTCATTGATAGCACTTTATTATCCGTCTACGTCATTGATAGCACTTTATTATCAAGGCTTTACAAACAAAGCCTACGTGTATGAGGGGAGGGAAGATGCCATGCATTTTTTTTCTAATACTCCAAGTTAATGCTACTTACCGTAACAACAAAGCTGCCAGATAATTCTTCTTCTACATCTTTCAGTCAAATCAGACACAAGGTTATACACAAATAAACCCAGTGGCAGCAATCATGCAAAGCTAGTAACTCAAAAAGGCTTGATAATTATGTACGTGTATATTCAATTCGAGAAATAACTACCGTGCAAGTGCTCCTACCCGAGCCTTGCATGCTAAGATCCAACAGGAGCAACGCCTTTGGCTTTAGCTGCAGCAGTGGCGGCGGCGGCAGCTGCTGCAGCAGCAGCTGATGCAGCTGGACTTGAACTTGGTGGCACCGGTTTGGACTGAGGTTCATTCTGCGATACAATCATCTCTTCACGCTGTTCTTGTTGCTGTTGCTGAGAGTTGACCTGAACAAGCAAAGCCTTAATCTGAGCTCCTGTGAGTGTCTCGTGCTCAAGCAATGCATTCGCAAGTGCATGATGTTCTTTGCTGTAGGAGGTGAGGATGGTTTTTGCATTGTTATATGCCTCTTCCATCAAGTACTTCACTTCTTTCTCTATAAGATGTCTAGTCTCGGAGCTCAAGCTCCGACCATCATCATTATACGAATGCGTAGCAAGTCCCACTTCTTTACTCATGCCATACTTCGTAACCATAGATCTGGCTAATTTAGTTGCGTTCTCAAGATCAGAGTGAGGACCGGAAGTAACTTCATTTTCTCCAAAGATGAGCTCTTCTGCAACCCACCCACCCAAGGCAACATCAAGCCTCGCAAGCATCTGTTTTCGGGAGAAGCTTGTTTGATCCACATCAGGCAATTGGGACACCATGCCGAGAGCCATCCCTCGAGGGACTATTGTTGCTTTGTGAACAGGAAGTGCTCCATCCGTATAGATGGCAACAAGGGCATGGCCGGCCTCGTGGAAAGCTGTCAATTTCCGTGACTCTTCAGAAATGACAGCCGACTTGCGTTCACTTCCCAATATGATTTTGTCCTTTGCGTACTCCAGATCAGCCATTGTCACCTCTTTAGCACCATACATTGCAGCATTCACAGCAGCAACGTTGACAAGATTTGCAAGGTCAGCACCAGAGAATCCAGGAGTACCTCTAGCAATGATCATTAAATCAACATCATCTGCCTTCAACACCTGTAATAGATCAGAACGAATAGTCAGGCATGCATGTCTGAACGCAATGATTCAACCAGAAAATATTATGAAGACCAATGATTACAGTGAAACAACACAAGCCTAATATGGAGAGCCGGACAACAAAATGTTGATGTAATTGAACCAATGGGTTCAATTAGCAAAGACATCAATTAGATGCATGTTCGAATTAGCACAAATGTCAACTCAAGCTCAGACTCCTAAAGCAGATGGACTTCTACACCGTTGACACAGTACCTTTGACATGTGGGATTCCAAAATCTGCCTCCGGCCTTCAACATCCGGAAAAGGAATAATAATGCGGCGGTCAAATCGTCCAGGTCTAACCAGCGCCTTATCCAATGATTCTGGAAAATTAGTTGCTGCAATTAGAATAATTCCCTCATTCTGTTTAAATCCATCCAATTCAACAAGCAATTGATTCAAAGTCATTCTCATGTACTGTTGATCCTTTGGATTACGGCTTCCACCTATGGCATCTATCTCATCAATGAATATAATACATGGAGATCGTTTCTTTGCAGCAGCAAAAAGATCTCTCACTCTTCGAGCTCCAACTCCAACAAACATCTCTTCAAACTCACTGCCACTGCAGGAGAAGAAAGGTACCCCAGCCTCTCCAGCAATAGCTCTTGCTAACATTGTTTTCCCATTGCCAGGTGGACCAACAAGCAAGACTCCTTTTGGAAGCTTGCCACCAAGACGTGTGAAGCACTGCAATAAGGGTAAAGGTAATTAGAGAGAGAAAAAGAATGAGAGGAAGATATTTACCAAATCAAAAAGTGCATCCACCTTAGGATCTCGAAGGTAGTGGACAATTTCTTCTAACTCAGCCTTTGCCTCATCAACACCTTTGACGTCATTAAATTTTGTGTTAGATTCCACAACTTGCACCTCTTCGTGTAGACCAAGTCCTAAAACAAGATTATCAGTCAGTCAGAATCCAGAAAAAGGAGACTATCAGTTTAAATATGCACAGGCAATTTAGAGGAAATTTTGTCACCTAAATGTTCTACCTTTACTAATCCCTCTATCCTCAATAAGTGCTCCAACACCAGAAATCAACAAGAAGCCAAGTGCAATACTACGGACAGTACGCCACAATTGCTCTTTAAAATTCCCTCCTTCTGCCGTCACCATGTGGATAGGAGCACTAGCAGTTCCTAGGAGACCATGTTTTGTCGATTTTCCCACATTTTGAAAAACTGAAAGGCCACTTTTACTCTCTTCCTCAACCGCTGAATTAGACATACCTGCTGAAAATTGCATAATCTCTTAGTTAACAGAGATACAGAAATGGCCTAATAATAGATTAGCAGATAATTCAATAGCCTCATCAAATTAGAAACTGGGTTCAATGACATCTCCAGCAAAGTGGGAAAAAAGAAGACTGCAAAACTAACATTTTAAAAGAAAAACCAATGCAAGATAGCAAGACCACTTACCTTTTTGTAATGTCTTAAGCAACTCACTTTCATCAAGCCTGTCAACTTTAATTAATGCTTTAACATATTCCGAAAGTGCAGAAGGATTAGAATGTAATGATGGCTGACTTTCAAATAATCTTATCACTTCCTCAGGATCATTTCTATGGTAAAGTTCTCTAAAGCTAGCAGCTTCACCAGCTTCATCAGCATCTCGGGCTCTTCGTGCTAAATTGAATGCATAGCTTGACCTAAACCTCTGTTGACCTGCACTCCAACAAGATTTCACCTTAGGCAACAAAGTTTTTGAGTTGAGAACAGGTAAAGCCAACTATTTTGTAGGCAAAAAAGAACACAAATATGATAATAATAAAAAGAATAGAAAAAGATTGACTGAAACAAACACAAATACCAGAGAGATGAGCTTTACTAAACAAGTTTTCAATTTGTCCCAGTTCTGATTGCTGTCTTGATACCTGCTTTAAGATGAAAATGAGGCTTATTGTTTATCTAAACGAATAAACATTCAAATGCACGTCTAACATACAAATTACTCTACAGTAAAGCAAAAACAACCCACAAAAGAAATTAACTAAGCATCGCAAAAAATTTACCACTTTTAACAATATCTCAAGAGAGAGGGACAATAACCTGAAAGATTATGCGTCTCCAAGCCATCGCCTTTTACAGAAACCAAAAAAAAAACCCGATCTTTCTGTCCTTTCTATCTCTCTCTCTCCCGTGCGTTGGTTTGTTTGGTTAGCGAGAAAATTAGGGATGGCGGAAAATTAAGGAGGGGACAGAAAAGAGAGCGTTGGAAGATGAAAAATCTGGAGATTAATTCTATAGTTTAGGATAAAATGCTGTAAAGCTTTTGTCTTTGATTTGATTTTTGGGTCGGTCAAGAGGAGAAGATCTTCGTTGAGAATTGTCAGGTTTACCCTTTCTGTTTTTTGCTGTTTTGCTTTTGGCCCTTTTAACATTTTCTTTAAGATTTTATATACTAAAATTAATCATAAATTAGATGTTCATAAGGTATTCGAGTTTGACTAAAAAAGAACTTGAATTTGATTCGATAATTTTCAAGTTAAATTCGAGCTTAAATTATCTATCGAGCCGAATTCGAGTATAACACACCGATCAAGTGCTTCGCGAGTCTTATTAAACCTTTCACATATGACATTAGCAAGTCGAGTTGTTATGTATTCAAGTTCAACTTGACTTGATTATACCCCTGGTACAATAGTGTGAATAATCCAATTTTTATTACGGCGGGATCGGAAAGTTCCGATTACTCGTATCGTCCGAGAAGGAAATGAAATTGCAGATCACTTGGCGAAAATGGTCGGGGAAGATCAAGTTAACGAGCTGTTGTTCATGGCGCCACCACCAACTGTTGCTGTGTTAGTGCATAGGGATGCTGCTTTAAGTGCTTAATTTTGCTATTTACTGTTATTCTGTTTAAGCCTAAAAAAGCTACATGGTAACTCCGATTTTGCATACTTGTGTATATTTTTGTTCATAATTCTTTTAACAAAGTACAAAGTAAACTGGTCAAATAAGAAACTACTTGAACCCTTCTTTCAATTCAAGCTAATTCAGACCAACCCAAATTATTATTTTGTTGAGAGTACTAACTTAAAGTATTTGTTTAAAATAAAGACACTGCTTTTATTGATTTAAAAAAGGGGAAAGCTTTTGGAGTGGAGTTGAGTAAAGATTATAAAAATGTTTCAGTTAAAAACAACCTGAATTTTGGGCAGGTTTAAGCTTACTAAATTATCCAACTGAGCTGGCCAACGTGTCTCTTGTCACAAACATGATTAACAAAATCAAACATGACAAAACTTAAGGTTGTTGGAAACATTTTTTATCTTTAAATTAAACAAGAAATCTGCCACACGCAATACAACCTGACTGCAGCAATAATGAAGTTGATGATCATAGAGACTGTATTTTTTTTGGTATGAATACAGTCAGAAGATTCCTGGGTTGCCATTGTCCTTAAATGGCTATCTTATAAACCTTGATCTTCAGACAGAAGCATTGGTTTCATATCAGCCTTTTGGGGGGGCAAAACATGGATAAATCTCTGATTTTGTTTGTTGGGTTTTCTTGTTTCCTGCTAATCAATGGAGTTGAAGGGAAAAACTATGGTTATCTGACAGAGACAGACAATACGAGGTTCCAATCTTTCCAGGATTTAGTACAAGAAGAGCAGCCTTACAGAACAGCTTATCACTTCCAGCCTCCAAAAAACTGGCTGAATGGTAAGTCAAGCTACTGATATTGTTCTTGGAACTTGCATATTTAGAACATCCAGTTCTTTGACAGTAATGTGTTTGTTTTTATGTTTCTTTGGTGTCGTTTGATTCAACCGATCTGCTTCGATGATGGGGCGAAAATGGTTGACATTCACTACACAGATCTAATGGTAAGAAAAGCATTTTCATTCCAGTTTTGACTTCTCTTTTCCTTATTGTTTAGGCTTGGACTTAGGCACAAGTATGGAACACCTGTATGTTCAATTTATTTAAAAAATTCTTCATGTATTTGAAGGATTAGAAGAACTATTACACCGGTATATGTCGAACTTTTCTTTGAAGTTTTTTCGTATATTTGAAAGATCATGTTGCATCCCAAGTCCGAGCATGTTCGAAAAGTCCGGTTGTTAAATCTTCAAAACCAGTGAAATAAGACTAGTAAGTTATATTGTTCAATCTGGTGCAGGGCCAATGTACTACAAGGGAGTTTACCACTTGTTCTACCAACACAATCCACATAGTGCATTGTTTGGTGATGGTATGGTGTGGGCACATTCTGCATCATATGATCTTATTAACTGGTTCAGTCTAGATCATGCACTTACTCCATCTGAGCCGTTCGACGCCATAAGTTGCTGGTCCGGTTCAGCAACGATCCTCCCGCGGGATAAACCGGTTATTTTATACACAGGCGTTGATGCTAACCGTAACCAGGTTCAAAACCTGGCAACCCCGAAAAATCCATCCGATCCATTGCTAATAGAATGGGTCAAATACTCTGGAAACCCTCTAATGACTCCACCAAATGGTGTTGATGGAGATAACTTTAGAGATCCAGCAACTGCTTGGCAGGGTTCTGATGGAACCTGGAAAGTAGTCATTGGGAGCTATAGCAATAACCAGGGCATGGCCATACTCTACCAAAGTGAAGATTTTGTTAACTGGACTATGCATCGAGATCCTCTTTATTCAACGTCGAAAACCGATATGTGGGAGTGCCCGGACTTCTTTCCCGTGTCAATAAACAGCACCAATGGGGTTGACACCTCTGTCGCTAATCCGAGTGTTAAGCATGTCATGAAGGCAAGTATCTATCCCCGTGATTACTACATAATGGGGACTTATGATACTGAGCTGGAAAAGTTCCTTCCTGATACCGACTTGACGGGAACCAGTTCGGACTTGAGAATTGATTACGGTAAATTCTATGCCTCAGAAGACATTCTTCGACAGTAAGAAGAACCGAAGAATACTATGGGCTTGGGTAAATGAATCCGATAGTTCGGAAGATGCTATACAGAAAGGATGGTCTGGACTTCAGGTGATTCACATTACATATTCATTGATGCTGCATGATGTATTAGAATCAAACTGATCCTTAGTGGCTTACGGATAATCATTTGCAGGTGATTCCGAGGCAGATTTGGCTTGGTAGAACCGGAAAGCAATTAGTGCAGTGGCCGGTGGAAGAACTCAACATCTTACGTGACAATCAAGTCAATGTTAATGGCAAGCAACTTGAAAGCGGATCGGTTTTTGAAGTTTCGGGCATCACTGCTTCACAGGTGAGTTAGAACTCTGTTGTAAATTTATCACCATCATACAGCTATGCTTTAGTTTACCATTTGTATTTGAAATAACTGCATTATCATAATTACAACTTTCTTACATTGTTCGAAGGCCGATATAGAAATAATGTTCGAACTGCCTGAACTAGAAGAGGCAGAGTTCATGGATACCAATTTGGTGGATCCCCAACTAATCTGTGACAAACAAGATTCTTCGGTCACCGGCAAATATGGACCATTTGGTTTATTAGCTTTGGCAACAAAGGACTTGACCGAACGAACTGCGATTTTCTTTAGAGTTTTTCGAGGTGATAAAGGATATGTAGTACTTATGTGCAGTGAGCAGAAGAGGTTGGTAACTGCTTCTTTCCAGAACTATGCACAGTTGTGCAATGTTTAACATTGTTGTTCACAGGTCTTCATTGCGAAACAACATAGATAAAACCACATACGGAGCCTTTGTAGACATCGATCCACGCCAGGAAATGGTTTCACTAAGAACCTTGGTGCGTCGTTTCGTGTTCACCGTTTTCTATTTTCCGATGCAGGGCCTTTTTCGTGTGTGCGTTGAGTTGATTTGTTTGTACCCTTTTCTTTTGCAGATAGATCACTCCATAATTGAGAATTTTGGTGGAAAAGGAAGAACTAGTATCACAGCAAGAGTGTATCCAAAGCTTGCTATCAACGACGAAGCCCATCTTTTTGCATTCAACAATGGAACTCTGAGTGTAACAATTTCAAGCTTGCATGGATGGAGTATGAATAAAGCAAGGGTTAACAGCGGGGGAAGCTTGGAGAATACGGAATCGGGCTAGGAAACCGATACTGTATTTGAGGATTACTTAAGAATCTCAACTCATAAGATTTATGAATATTTCACTCCTTGTTGCTGCAACATGGCTTGGGACACTAATGTACCATACTATTTTCCAACTCTAGTATGAGTTTCGGATATGAATATTTTATACTTTGTTTAATCGAATCATGTTAAACAAGGATGGAAATCGTCTGTCTCCTTTTATGCCCTCACCTTAAAATAGTGGATTTAGGGTTTAGAGTTTAGGGCTAGAGGTTGTAGTTAGGGTTTAGAGAATTAGGGGTAGAGTCTATTTTTTAGGGTGTGAGTTTAAGGTTTAGGATGTGAAAATTAGGATTAGGGTTTAAAATTTAATTTTTAAGTAATTTTTAGTGTGGGGCATAGAATGGGACATAATTAGAGGCAGAAGATTTTTACCCGTTAAACAAAGCTATATAACATCACTGTGCTGACTTGGATAAATCCGAAACTTAATCCATCTTATCATAAAATCATATCTAAGAAATAACATTCGACAAGTATGAGACTCGAATCTCTTTATATCGAGAAAAGGTAAGATCGGAGTCGGGGAGGTCTTAACTGGGGAGGATTGAGAGCTAGGGGTGTGCATTCGGTTAACTGGTCGAACCGAATTATTTGAAATTTACTAACCGAAAATTTGGTGTTTTAACAGTTAAACGAATCGATTTTTTTTTAAAAAAAAGTAATTGAACCGAAAAAATCGGTTAATTCGGTCGGCTTTCGAATTAACCGAAATTTGTTATAAAATTTTGAGTAAATTATACAAATGGTCACTAAACTATTCTAAAATTATCTTTTTAATCATTAAACTTTTAGAAGTTACAAAACAACCATTAAACTTATCGAACTATTACAAAATGGTCATTGACTCATTGCACCTTATAAATTATTGATAAATTTTGAAAGGTTTAATGACTATTTTATAATATATCAAAAAGAAAATGATCATTCTATAACTTTTAAAAGTTCAGTGACCAAAAATAAATATATGTAATATTTAATACATAATAATTTCGGTTAATTAACTGGTTTCTAACCGAATTAACCGATAACTAAAATTTTTAAAAATATATTAATCGTTAACTGATCTTACCTAAAATTAACCGACCGAATTAACTGGAAAAAAAATCGATTCAGTCAATTAATTCGATTAAAACAAATAATGCAAACCCTATTGAGAGCCCTAAACAATGAGCCTAAAGAATGGGATGGACAATTAGGTATGAAAAATGGACAAATAATACATAAAAGTACATACATGATGTAAGTAAAAGTGAGAAGTGGGAACCCCATTAAGAAGCCAAAGCAAAACCATGACTTCGCCCATGAAGAAAAAACAAAGGCAAAAAGGAACCAAAAGGTTGTGATGAACATATAAAAGTTGCTTCAAAAAGATGCTTATTTTTCCCCCAACTTTTAGACCTTAAACCTTACCTATTAAGGAACTCTCAATGGGATACTTGAATGCCCATTTTTCTTCACTTTCTACTTAAAAAATATATAATCATGTAAGAATTTTTATTTAATACAATAACAACTAATTCTTTTTAATAATATGTATGTCCGTCTTACAGTCTATGTTTAGGGTGCGAGGCTGCCCTTTCCAACGATGTTATCTCCAAAGTTTAAACTCGTATCCTCTCTTTGAAAGTACAATGCGTCTTACCAATGCACCCAACACTAGTTGGTTAACTTTGACTTCTTATTACTTTAAATTTATTATTAATAAAAAAAATACTTTTAAAACCATCAATCAAGTAGTTAAAAAATATATATTTAATTAATTAAAATATTTTAAAATTATTGTAAAAGTTTAAAAAATTTAACTTTTAAAAGTAAATATTGAAAAAATTTAGTGGGATGGGAGGAATAATATTAAATTTAAGTCATTTTAATAAAAATTTAGCGGGACAAATTCAATTATAAATCTTTTGAAATTTGATAATTTTTTTTAAAGCTAAGGTGATTATATGTAGTATATGTTCTGAATATATTCTCAATCATTTGATAATGCATGCTCAATCACCCTGCTACAGCTGTTGGTGCTCGAACTCGTAACCTTTAGGAACAACAACTATTCCCTTAACCACTGAGACTAGATAAATTGAAGTTATCTTATTCATCCAAAAAGAACCATCATTTACAAACTATCAACCCAAAACCAACTATAGAAAACAAAACAAAAGATCAAAGTAAAAAGCTATACAAGCCCCCACTCTGCAGCAAGACTAGGAGAAGAAAGAATAAGCTTAGTGCAACCCGAGAGCTTCATTCCAACATCCCTACGAATCAGCGTAACCACATTATCTACATGTCTAGGACTAGTTCCATGCAACCTGCAGTTCCTCTCATGCCAAATATGATAAAGATAACAACACCAAGCTATGCGAACAATAACAGCATATAAAGACTTTCCCTTACTCTTCATTTGCACCCAAGTCACCATATCTACCCAGCAAGTAGATTCAATAGAAGTATGCAAGACTCCATCCCAAACTTTTTTCGAAAAAATATATTCAGCAAATAAGTGATCCCTGCACTCGATACCCGTATCACATAGCAAACATTGCAGGTCAACACCCCCCCCCCAAGACTGCATCCTAGCCTTCGTTGGTAGCTTATCTTGCAACACAAGCCAAGCAATAAACCACTGAGGCAAGTTGGTTCGTATAAATTTGATAATTTTTTAGATAAATAAGATTCGATAATTAAATTTAAGTCATTTTAATAAAAAAATTTAAGTCAAACAAAAATTTTAACTTTTCACACTTGAATGAATAAGATAAATTTATTCTCTTACATCACTACCCATTATTTTACTCCATTGTCATTAAGGTTCCAACAAGAACATTCCCACTTGCTATTTTTAATTACCCTTATTGTTTAATCTCAACGTGCATACAATATTAGTCGTTTGTATACATATACTGGTATACATATGTTTTTGAAATACATTGAAAATATGAATAAATTCACTACTTTAAGTATATGGGGGACCATGGAATTGTTTTTAACTTCTCCTTTTCATCTAGTGTTCTTGGGATCATGAAACCCTTTCTTTATTGGTAACGAAAACTTCATTCAAGATCTATATTTTTTTATAACGATTAGGTTTATCGTACTTAAATCAGAAGATATAAAATGTTTAAACATATTAATTTCGTATCGTTTTCTTTTATTTAAGACAGGTAAAATGACAAAAAAAAAATGCATCTAATATTTGTATGTTTTATTATTTGGGTCTCTATTCTTTTTTTTTGAGCAAACAACCTCTAACGTTTCAGTTTAGTCTAAATATGTCCATGTTGGATGGAAACTATTAGTCAACTGACGATAAATGGCTGATGTTGACTAGACTTCGCACGTGTTAAGATCTACTGACGTGTCAGCATCATATTCGTCACGTGTTACCATCCGTTTGTCCATGTGTCAACATGATAGTCAACCACGTGTCATTATAAAGAAGGGTATAACAAAGTATTTTTTAAAAAAAATCTATCGTGGCATATGCCATGTCAACCGATCGTAATGCGTGGCAAGTCCAGTCAAAATCAGTTATTGACCGTCAGTTGACTGACAGTTTTTATCCAACATGGGCATATTTGGACAAAATTAAAACGTTGAGGGTTGTTTTTAGATCCATCACAGTCAGGATAAACATAAAATTTTATGTAGTTATGGAAACTGTTAGGAAGTTATATTAAAAAGTTAAAGAGGAGTAAAATTACAAAATTTTAGATGCGAATTTACATCATGATAGAAAAAGTTTTAGGGACATAAACTATCTTTTTTTTTTATCAAAGTAAGCGTCTCAGTTTGAGTTTAAAAATGACAAAAAATGATAATTTAGACCCTTAAAAGGGGTAAAAAAAAATTAGGCACCTAAAAGGAGAAACTAAAATAGTTTGGTCACTTAAAAGGGTAAAATATAATTTAAGTATTTAAAAAGAAGAGACGTGATAATTTGAACACTTATTTTAATATTAAACTATATATAAACTATGCGTGAGTTTGAAATTTTCAGACCCTCCTGCACTTATCGGTTCATCCTTGACCGTAACAATTCCCAGAAATGAGCAGCGGAAGAATTCCAAGAGAGAAAAGAACGATTGAACTACAAGCAGAAATCACAATTTCTCTACTAGAAGTGGAAGGAACTTACAACAACAAGAAAAGAAGACAGGTTAAAAAAGCATTAAAAATGGACAACTTGATTATATAAATTCATATTAATAACCTATGTATCTATCATCCCCATAGAGCGCCAACTTCGACGAGCTTCGGGACGAGGCGGCCACTGAGGTGAAGAGCCACCAGGGATTCAAGGCCGCCGACGCAGGTTCCACCAATGAACACGGCGGGGACCGGATTCCGAGACGAGATACTACCGTGAGCCGCCGCAGGAGGCGGAGGAGGTAGGGAAGCAATCTCATGGTCGTCGAGTTGGATGACAGTGGGGTGAACCCCGATGGTAGCCAAGAGCTTCTTCATGACGTGACACATGCAACAAGAGGAGCGGCTGAAGATTATGACAGGGTGTTCCGATATCAGCCTCCTGATTCGTTCCTCCGCGGACTCCTCCTCGTCGATGGAAAAGCCGGCGCCGCTGACGGTGGAGGTGGTAGTGGTGCTCATCATGGGTAGGGAAAGTGAAGAAGGAAAAAGAAGTGAGTGAAAAATGGTAATGTCAACGAGTGGGATAAATACGAGTTGCTTGCAAGTTGCATCATAAAGTACTGTGTTTCATGGCTTGTCTTTTATCTTTTTTGGATCAAGAGATTTCGGGGGTGCCGAGGATTTAGGTAACCTCACGCGCTTAGTTAAAAGGGAATTTATTGTTATTTTGAATTACTATATTATTTTCTAATTCAATTTTAATTTTAATTATTGGAATCATTTCAACTCCAGTAGAGATTTATATTATTCACAATACTCAAGTATATACAATGTCTTCATTAGATCGTCTATTTATAGGCATAAGAAGTACATAATACATTAAACTCTAATTAATGAAGATAATATTTTTAATGATAAAGTAAATCAAATCTCCTTGATAAAGTCCTTATCATTATAAACATTCACATAGATAAATATTCATAACAGTATTATTATTTTTTAATTTAATTTTATTTATGAACAAGATAAAATACACATATCATCACTCAACTATCTTTTAACTTATATTTTTTTAACCAAGCTTTTCACACTTATTTTGGTCACTTAACTTTTAAAATTTTTAATTTAATAACTGAACTTTTAAATTATTCATTTTTTAATCCCTCTAACTTATTTTATTATTATTTTGGTATAACATGACATTTATTATTATTATTATTTAATATAAAAATAATTTAAAATAAAAGATAAAAAGTTAAACCGAACTGTTTGCAAATCACTATTCGTCGTTGTCGGACGTCACTGTTGATGGTCGTAGATGGTGGTCGTTCGGTCCCAAATTTCACCAGTCGCTTCATCTCGGCTCATTGAGTCCGAATTCAACCTCTATTTTTTCGAAAAGTGCTCCTAAGTCCGCGAAAAAGAATATCGAAGTGAGGGAATTGAAACGTTTAAGTCGAGATTCGCGAGTTTCAAGACATTTTTCGTTGGAACAACTACCGGATTCGGACTCAACGTGTTAAAGCGAGTCTTCCAGTGCAATTCGGGGTCAAATGGTCGCCAATTTCGAAAGCCGCCGGTGGTCGACGATGACGACAAGCGACTGTGATTATTTAAATATTTTCAATTTAATAATAATAAAATATTATTTTATTATTTATTTTAAATATTTTTATATTTAATAGTATTAAAAAATAAAAATAAAATATTTGAGCGTGACAAAAAAAATATTCAATGATAAAGTTCAGTTATTAAATTGAAAAGTTTGAAAGTTAAGCGACTAAAATATGAGAAAAGATAGTTGAGGGATGGTCTCAGTATTTTACCCTTATAAATATATATATATATATATATATATATATATATATATATATATATATATATATGTGTGTGTGTGTGTGATACATAAGTTTTGATAATTTTATATGTAATTTTTATGATTTGTGATTTTTTTTCTAACAATATTATTATTTTCAATGCTCAAACTTAAATTTTTTCATTAGAAAAACAACCTACCTTACTAATCATTAATAAATAATTATGTAATGTGGTTATTAAGTTCGATCGTCTATTTTTCATCAATGTTTTAGTTCGTCTTGTTCTAGGCAAATCGGAATATCACAATTTCAAAATTTTATCCTTTTAATAAATTAAAAAAAAAAAAACAGAACGAATTGTTCTTTTAATAAATTTTATCCTTTCAATATGTATATCATTGTTAAATATGCATCAATTGGATCTCACCGTCCACGTATGACAAGGTGTACTTGACTTCTCACTTTAATTGATGAAGTCAGTTTAATATTAAAAATAAACTCGCAATTCGATGTCAGAGCTCAAAAATATAACCGATGATGTCACTTTAATATTAACCATATATTTTGAAATAAATAAATTTCTTTTCTACAAACAAAACTTTTAAAACTGTCACATTTTTTATTAAAATATTATTCAACAAAAAAAAAAGACAACATAAGCAAATCCTCAAACTGCCACATAAGGCATATCAAAAACCACCATACATACTAGAGGGGAGAGAACATCCAAAAGGAAAAACAAACATAACAACAAAACATAAAACCTAAGCACCACGAAAGGAAACATAATAAAATTTCCCAAGTGAAAAATAACTTGAATAGGTGACATTCTCCGAGAGCTCCATCTGAAAGTAAGTTCTCCATTTCAAAAAAAAATAAGGTTTTGTCATCAAATGTGCTATCAGAGTTAGACTAAAAACAAAAAAAAAACATCAAAAAAAGTCATTACAAATTGAGCAGCTCTTAACCCTTAACACAGAGGCAAACGAAGACGCGGGAAGTGACAACCTAGGATCGCCAACAAACCGCCATAAAAGACATTAACCATCAACCTTTTATGGGCTATGAACTTTAACTAATAAATTTCAAACTCCGAACTTTAAACTTTTAACAATGAAATTTATTTTTAAACTTTAAAATTTAACTAAAAATACTTAAACTCAAATCATAAACTTTAAATTTTAACTATAAACTCTAAAATTTAAAACCTATTAAATTGGTGATAAGTACTGGACGATACTACTCGTTTATTAACTACTGCTAAGGCAGAGGGAAAAAAAAGAGATGAGGCGGTGGGGTCCTATGACATCATCATCACAAGGAAACTACAGCTTTCCTTCAGGCATGGAGATTCTGAGCTTGCCTTGTAACATATGGGACCCGCCACACTATTTTGGCTTTGGGAGTCGAGCCAGTGAAAGAAGGCCACGTGGACTATCAGCATGCTGGGATTGGCGCAAAGGGCCCCACCGTCATGATATTGTGGTAAAAACACGTGGTGTCTGAGATTTGTGACGGAATAAAGCAAATGGACTTGCATCAGCATCAACACTTTAACTTGTCCCACCAAAAATGTTACTCCATATATGTATTTATGTCAATTGTTTTAATGGTACACGTCCTTGTAACAATCTCGTATTAAAAATAACCACTATGAAATAAAATTCAATTAATTAACATTAAATCATCACGTAATAAAATTTAAAATACAATAAAGTCAGAATTGAAATTTTACGCCTAGTACTTTAACGCTATGTTTGGCAGAGGTTTTCCATCCAACTTTTGAAGAAGATCTACTAAACCAAATATTTTGGCGCCTCTTCATCCAGCTTTTACGAAAGATTTGCCCCCAACCGTTGCGTTTGGAGAAACTAGAAATTCTAGCTTCTCAACCCAAACCATGGTTTGACCAGCCTTGCCAAATAGTATCCACCGCCTTACGATTATCTGATTCCATCATGACTGAATCAAATTAACATTTGTTAGCAACTTATTAGTTCATGGATTTATTTGACCAAATATTATAAATTTAGGGACAAATCGATCAAAATTGTCAAGTTTCAAACTAATTCAACCCATAACAAAGTTCAAAGACCAATTAAAATCTCGAAAGTGTTCCATTAAAAATTTGACCAAACAAAATTGTCAAGTTTCAAACTAATTCAACCCAAACATTATAAATTTGACCAAACACGTTTTTTATATAGTTTACACGTGGTTCAATAAAAATCTCAGAATCACACACGCACGCACTTGTATATAAACATTAGTAAATTACTAAACATGCTAAAAACAGACTAGAATTGTTTAATCGCAAACTTTACGATACATAAATCTTAAGATTTTAAGTTCAAATTTCGTTATACGTAATTATAATGAGCGAGTTTTAGTTTAAGTACAAAATTTTTGTAGTAATTATTTATACCCCTCAAACATATAAATCATTATATATTATACGTTCTCAAATCTATATTTTAATATATTGTTATAATAACAATACCAATTGAACCGATACTCCTTTTAATTTATTAAAGGGTTTTGTTATACGCACCCACATGTTTAAAAATTATTGGATTGCTATAATTAATAGTGATTTCCTTTTTTTATAATGAAACATACTAATATGCTTCATTATAGATATAATTAAAACAACCCTCAAATATTAAACCTTAAACATTAACACTAAAATCATAAACTCTAAATTTTAAACTTAAATCCTAAACTATGACACAAACTCTAAACCCAAAATCATAACCCTAAAAAATGAGTATAGCAAAACTTTTAATTATATCTTCAATTAAAAATAATAATATTAATAGATTCATTGGAAAAAAAGAAAAAACCATTAATTAAAAAATCTAATAATTTTTAGAGATGTGAATAGGAAAATCCTTTAATAAATGAATAAATATTCTATACACAGGCGGTGGAAATTGAAAGTTTTCACAAGCGCCTTAGTTTTAGGGTATATGGAGTTAGTTTATGGTACAATGTTTAAGGGTTTAGGTGTAGGAGTTATAATTTAGGGATAGTTTTTTCAAATTAAGGTTTAGGGTTATAATTTAGGGTTTATATGTTAAAACCTAAATCTTTATCATATTACCCTAAGAACTAAACCCTAACTTATAAACCTTAAATTATAACCATAAACCTTAAATTAAAACACTTATCCCTAAATTCTAACCCCTACACTCAAACCCCTAAACCTTATACCCTAAACTAACTTCTTATACCCTAAAACTAGAACACTTGTGGACGTCAATGTATAAAATATTAATCTTTAATAAATATAATACAAAACATATAAATATATATTTGTAACGAGGCTTTTGTCTTTTTCTAGCGGGATTCGTTATTTAAGACAATGTACACGTGAGTGGCCACATGTCCGTACCTTCGAGGAGGCGATGATCTAGGTCGATGTCGCCATGTCGGTAAACCCCGACCCACGATCCGGATCCGTCTCATGACCATATTGGCTCCAGGCTTCAACTTATGGATCCGTATCTTATCCATCTCCGCACATTTGTGGAGCCCCTTGTTTCCTTTCAGTTTTCGACAACCCGTTTCACTCGTCGGCGCCGTCGGTCTGTTTCTTTTTAAAAATTCCGGACGATTATTTATTTATTTATTTATTTATTTATTCCTTTACTGAAATGAGTTCGTTGAAGGTGACACATGGGTGACGCAAACTGATGTGATAGTCACGTGTCAGATGGTGAGACCGGGTGACGTCATGATCTGAATCTGTGTCGGCTCTTACGGTAACGTAGTAAGTTTTCCCTCTGAATCTTCTTTGCCTTTACCCCAAAACGGGCGCGTGGGGTGATTCTTTTTATTCCTTTACTCATCGTCTGGATGGTGAAGTTTCGTCCAATCTCAGCAATCTAATCGGAGCCGTACACTTGGAAGATAGGATGCAATTAATTTTGGTGGGGTCGGTAATGATATCATGGGGTCAATTGAATTATTGATCATGCTTTTGTTTGGTTTTAACCATACAAAAATTATGGAGTCTTGTCTTTTCCAGAAGGTCATGTTGATGTTTCATGTTAGAAGAAAAGGCCGAAAAAGTTTACGACCAAGAGTGCGGCAGCTAAATAACAATGTTATCAAAATGTATAATATATTAATAGTATTATTCGTTTTGATAATATTTTCAGTTATAATCTAAAATACTACTTACACTCAATCTAAAGTAATTATCCTTTCAGCAAATAACTCGTCGAGCAAATTAAGTAGCGGATGGTTTAGTAAAATTAATGAGCCATGGCAGTTTAGAGGTGAGCAGATTTCAAAATCCTCCGATTTCTATAGCTACAATACTGTTTAAGGGACACTTATGTTAAATTTTTTATTAGTTTTGCTATTTTTGTTTTGTTTTAGAATAAAGTTATTTCATGTAAGAAATGTTATTCGGGTACTCTTTTCCTCTCTTTAGGTTTAGGTTTAAAGAGGTAGTTGTATCTTGTTTTTAGGTCAAATATACACAGTGAGTTAAGTTTGTAACATAGTAATAAAGATTTTTTGTGTAAAAAAATTAATTGACGTCAAATTTTAAATTCGATATTTTGTAATTTCTATTTCATTTTTTATTAAAAAAATCATATGAAAATAGATAAAAATATCTCACCTTCATCGAGTGGGGCTTTATGAATCCTTTCTCCTTAATTTTTATATCTATATATTTTCGGTTGAAGTTTAAGATGAACTGAATCTTTGGCCCAAATTGAAACTAGGTTTGGAATAGTCATCCATGGAAGTTCAATCTAACACAACAAAAGCCCATTTGTTATTTCCTCCTCTCAGAAAAAGTGAAAACCCTTAAAAAATCTAGCAGCTTACGTGTCCAAATCTGGAGGAGACACAAAAAAATCTTTTGAAATGATAAAGTCGGCCCCACAATTCGATGATCGACGGCTGAGAAAGGAAGACGACACTTGTCTAGAAACATGGAGAAGTTTCCGGAACTTTTATTTTCTTTTTGCCAAGTGGCAGAAACTTCTTACAGAACTTAAACGCATAATAATATCTCTCTAGAACCTTCTTCTCCACCGCCATTTATAAATATCTAACTTCCTTTTTTTCTCTTCCATTTGATAATCCAACGAACTCTGTCATCAGTTGTTTTTTTCCCCTACAAAGATTCAACATTTTCAGACAGAACATAGAAAAAAGTAGAACACTCAGAGTCACGTGCAGATTGTTGTTCCAAGGATTGATGGAAGGAGTGGTAATAAAGGAAGAGGAAACTCAAGTGACGGTTGTTGCTCCTGGAACGGCGGGGTTGTCTTCATCTTCATCGTCTTCTTCGTCGTCGAATGCCACCCCGCAGCCGCGGGAAGGGCTTAACGAGGTTGGTCCGCCGCCGTTCTTGACAAAAACTTTCGAAATGGTGGAAGACTCGTCCACGGACGCGGTGGTTTCATGGAGTAAAGCTCGAAACAGCTTCATTGTTTGGGACTCTCATAAATTCTCCACCACTCTGCTTCCTAGGTATTTCAAGCATAACAATTTCTCCAGTTTCATTCGCCAGCTCAATACATATGTAAGTATTTTCACTTCAAAGATTCTTGCTTTTTTTCCCCTCTTAGTTCCACCATTGATTTCTTAAGTTTAATGGCGGATTTGAATTCAGGGTTTTAGAAAAATTGATCCAGATAGATGGGAATTTGCAAATGAAGGGTTTCTGGGAGGGCAAAAGCACCTATTGAAAACGATCAAAAGGAGAAGAAATTTGGCGCCAATCTCGCAACATCAAGGTGGAGGAGCTTGTGTTGAGTTAGGACAATTTGGATTAGATGAAGAACTGGAGCGACTAAAGAGGGATCGAAGTGTTTTACTATCCGAAATCGTTCGATTAAGGCAGCAACAGCAGCATTCAAGGGACCAAGTTGTTGCAATGGAGGAAAGGTTACAGAAAACAGAGAGGAAACAGCAGCAGATAATGGCATTCCTTGCTAAAGCTCTCCGAAACTCGACTTTTATCCAGCAATTTGCTCAGCAAAGACATGTTCCGGGGGTCGAAATCGGGCGAAAGCGGAGACTAACAGCGAGCCCCAGTGTGGAGAATTTACAGCAAGAAACATTCCCTGTGGTGGTTGATAATGATCAAGTTGAGGAGCAAGAAGAATTGGCTACCATTGAATCCGAAATCGAGACGTTTTTCGCTTCTGGAAGTGAAATTAAGGATCATGTAACAAGTCCAATGCTCATGTCAAGTATGGCCAACAGTTTGGGTGTTAATGATTCAACATGGGAAGAGTTGATAAATGAAGACTTGATAGGTCAAGCTGAAGATGGTGTTCATGTTGAAGATTTGGCAGCAAACCCTGCAGAATGGGGTGATGATTTGCAGGAACTTGTGGATCAAATGGGTTATCTCAGGTCAAGTCCATGACCAAGAAAAAACACATAAATGGAATGTATGATCTTGTTGTTCTAGGCTTTGGCTTTGGCTTGAGTTGGTCTCTTTGGCACCATTCCTTGTTTTACTAAACTGGTATGTTCATCCATCTCAGCTTGTTGTTCATGCTGTTTATGTATATTGTTTGTGAGACTTATAGGATTGTATATGATTTATCTTACAGAATGGAATGGTGAAAGTGTTGCTAAGAGGCCAACAAATGTTCCTGTTATTCACTGTATCCTTTGTTAATCATCAAATATTATCTTTTATTTTCTTCTGATAAACACTTTTAAAGCAATTTTGGAATTTGATTTAGTACTTTATAGATTATATTTACTGTTTTTATTGTAATTTTTGGCAGGCAAACCAAGTGAAAAGAGGTTATGATATGAACTATGTAGGAAGAACCCTTTGAACTTTGAAGCCATAGATCTTCCTCAGGCTTCAAGTTCCAGAATTTTGGTCTTTAGTATTTTTGTTCATACATATATCAGCTCCATTACATATGCATATACAATAGTTGATGTTGTATTCACTTGTAATGAAATAAACGACCATCAGCTCATTACTGTAAGACCGAATCCTTTGTAAGAGTCTGTCAAGTTCATATGTTCTGTCTGTACCCAAGACAATGTTTCCAGAAACAGGTGTAGTTGAAGATGGAGCTGAGCTCCGAGTAAACTGAAACTCGGAACTTGGACTCGAGTGAGTTGCCCAATACATGGAGGTTTTGCAGAAATCTTAGTGGTCATACTGTACTCTGTTTCACAAACCATTCAGATTCAGCCTGTGATTGTTCCATCAACCTTGTCTCCCATGGCTGAGCTGCCATACAACGTTCAAGCCAACTCCATCCCCAAATATCAGGCTCTTGACATTTGGGATCATGTCCTGAGCTATTTGTTTGACCCAGGCTTTGATCTCCATTGCTTCAAATGCAAAAACTCCGATCTTTACATAGGTTTAGTGTGTGTTTGGATATGCGGTGAAAGAATTGATTTTGGATTATCGTGATTTTAAGAATTGATTGTTTAAAATTAATTTTAAAGTAATGTGATTTATGTTTGGGAGTTTTTTTCTAAAAATTTGTGTAAAAATATAGGGTAAAAATTAAGACGAAACATAAAAGCTATTATCTTATAATTTTCCCAAAATCACGTTTGGTGCCCATAATTGATTTTAAATTTTTTTTCATCCAAACATGTAAGTACGGTGTTCGAGATACAAAATTTCGATTGAACATGATTTTGGCCCTCCTACCGTAGAAACAAACAAGCACTTAATATGGGGCAGCCATCCTACACGGTTTTTCCCCACTTTCTCAACCTTATTTAAGGGAATTAGCATCTTATTCGATTAGATTCATTCTTTGGTATAATTAAGAATAGAGCAGTGTAAAAATTTATTAGTATAATTGTATTTATGATCTCTTTTAATTTAAATAATAACAAAATAAAATTTTTGCCCCTCTTAATTTTTATTTTTAAATTAAAGGTTTAATAAATATTTGCCTTCTCAATGTTTAATTCTAATTCACTCTCCAATATCACATCAGCCAACACGGAAAAAAATTGCTGGGTATTTCTGTTACCAAATTATTATTCTATAAGTAGGGATGGTAATTTAATCCGAATCCGATCCGAAGAAATTTATCCGATCCATATCCGATTGAAAAAAATCCGAATCCGAATCCGAGGAAAATGTCCGAGTCCTAATAGGAGATGGGTTGGATATGGATCATGCCAAGATCCGATCCGAATCTAATCCGAATCCGATCCAAATCCATGTCCGATCTGAATCCGACGCATCCGATCCATATCCGAGTCCGAATCAAAACATTTAGGACTTTTAATTCCTTAAAACAAAATATGATATATAATATTTACATTAAAACAAAAATACAACATAAATAAAGTAAAAAGTTAAACTAAATACATTAACTTTATATATATATATATATATATATATTAAAAGTAATAATAAAAATATAAATGTCTTAAGAATGTAAGTTAAATAATAATAATATTTATTATGATTTATATATATTAATTAACCTTAATATAATGTAATATATCTATTTATACCATATGCATGTATAAATAAATATAAAAAAATAAATGCAATATCAAGTCATAGATAAACAAACAATAAAATAAATACAATGGGGAAACAAATAAATGTAAATATCAATGAATTACTAAAACTTAAGGAAGTTAGTGAATGAAATAGTAAGTAATGTGCAATCGATAGATAAAGTTATGATATATTATACTAAAATTATGAATTAAAATAGAAAGCAAATTAAAAGCATAAACAATAAACACAAAAAAATGAAATGTAGTCAATAAATAAGGGATAAAAATGAACAAGTATAGAATTAAATAGCATAAATTAAATGTGTAAGAAATTAAATATACAAAATTATGGACTTGTTTGCACTAAAATAAAATTATTAAAGGGCCAAAACACAATATACCCTAAAGACGCAATAATTCGTGAATCTACCCCTTAGACTTGGGTCAAGACTAGGGATGACAATTTAATCTAAATCAAAAAACTCTAATCTAAATGCAGTTGAAACAAATCCGAATCCGATCCGAAAAAATCCGATCCAAAAACAATCCGATCCAAATCCGTTTGAAAAAAATCTGAATCCAAATCCGAAAAAAATATCCAAGTCCGATTGTAACGGATTCGGACTTGGATTTTATACAATCCGATCCAAATCCGATCCATTGCCATCCCTATCTATAGGAATAGAAACAAAACTAGCTTCATTACTAAATGTACCAAAAAAAGGCCATAGATAATAGCTTGCAACATGGATCATTTAAATTCCAATAATTTAATCTGTTTATTCATATACAATTTGTATTTAGACTACAATTCTAAAGTTTAAAAATAAAATATTACTAGATACAATCACGAAACAAGAAAACAAAAATTCTCTGCTCCTTAACATGTATTTTTTTATGCTCCACATTAAAAAAATACTTAAAAATTAAATTCTAAATCCTAACTTAATTTTCAAGTCATCCTAAACTCAAAAAAATACACCTTACACATAATTCCCTAAACCCTAACCACAATCTCTAACCTTAAACCCTAAATTTTAAATCTTGAATCCAACTTTTTAATGTGAGAACACTAAAGGAGGCATAATTTGAGACAGTCGGTTTCCATCCTACACAAGATCCATTAATCTTAAACAAACATAGGTTTGAAATGCCAAACTTTCAAGGTTCTTGCAATGGAACCCTGGTTTACAACAAAACTGACTAATTCCCTCACTTTCTCAGACAAAGCGAATCAGAGGATAAAAAAAATTGAAAAAAAAGAGACAAAGATCTTTAAGGGTAAACAAGAACAATAGGTGCAAAACAGGAATTGTGATGGATACGACAGGGACAAGTCAACAAACCGACGTTAACTTGTATGGCTTCTGATGGCGATCTTTGCCGTTGAATCTTGATACTCCCTTTCGAGAATCAATTGAAGAATCGCTGCAAAAGATGGACTTGAATTCGGACTCAGTATTGAGTATTCCAATCTCTTCGGCAAGGTTTGCAGCCACGGCAATAGCTTCCAATACTTGTCGACGAATCTTTCTCTTGCGATGGCTTTCTTTGGGAAAATATATGTATTGATGTGGCGGTAAACCTCGAGGAAGAGATTGGACAACCGTGCCTGAATTGAAACCATCGGCGGCGGTTCTTCAATTGGCTCTCGAAACGGAGAGCCGATTCGAATGTAAGCATCCGGTTTCATGCGGCGTGGTTGAGGTGGAAATCTAATGACTGCATGATCTTGTAGGGTTTGCATGTGTGGAAAGAGATGATGGTATATGTAGGCAAACAATGAAACCTCTGGTTTAGGTTTTCAAATGTTTTAACTGGATTCTTTTGTTTTTAAAATTTAGCCGACCCATAAAAAATCTAGTTGGCCCAAAGACGTAATAATTGGGGATCACCGGTTGGTTAAAACAGGCCAGGACACGGGGCCGAGCCCTAGGCGATGAAGAATATGAACATATATTTATGTATATATTATGGATAAATATTTGATACACTGGCGATGGAAATTAAAAGTTTTCACAAGGACATTAATTTTAGGGTTTAGGGGTTTAGGTTTAGTACATTAAAATTTAAGATTGTGAATAAAATTTAGGGTTTATACATTAAAACCTAAACCCTCAACATATTACACTAAAACCTAAACCTTAACCTTTAAACCTTAAATCCTAACTCTAATCCCTAAATTCTATCCATTGCCCCTAAATTCTAAACCCATACATCCAAACCCCTAAACCTTACACCCTAAACTAAGTTCCTAAACCCTAAAATTAAGGCGCTTGTGGAAACTAAAAGTTTTCCACCGCCGGTGTATTGGATATAAATCCATATATTATTATATAAATGTGTTCGAAATAAATATTATTTGATTTCTTTAAGTTTATTCTGCATATTTAGAGAATTATTGTAGGTCATTTTTTCATACCTATATATGTGTTTCTCAAACTTTTTTTTATGTATATGCACTCAACATTTATATTTGATGTATATCCTCATATGAATATGAGGATTGAAAACTCTTCTATACATGATTTTTTAATATATATATATATATATATATATATATATATATATATATATATAGGGTAATTATACCATGCGTCGGCGGAAAAAATATTTGGTTTCTACGAACGCCCTAATTTTACGAGTTAGAGATTTAGTTTAGGAGTATATGTTTATGTGTTTAGAATTAACAGATCGTGGGTTGAATTTAGGAGTTATAGGTAAAAACCTAAATACCTAACATATTACCTTAAAACTTAAATCATAACCTCTAAACCCTAAATACTAAACCTCTAAACTTTAAACCCTAAAATATATCTCTAACCCTTAAAATTAGGGCACTTGTGAAAACAAAATCTCTCTAGCTACCGCCCGCGTGTCATATATTTTCCCATATATATATAGGGATCCCAAAAGAAGCAACGAATTTCTATAGTGTTATATATCAGGTTAAATCAAAAGAAAGACAAAAGGCTGAAATCATAAACATTGTTCCAAAGACCAAGTAATAACATTGTTGAATGTTAAGATTCAAAATTAAACAGTTAGATAATTGTCTCAACTTTGTCGGACACGACACAAATAAAAATTTATTAATATTGAAAATTATTGTGTGTCTCGTTAATTTTTTAAGGTAAATTATTCCAGTGACCATCCAACTATTTAAATAGACCTATTTTGACCATCAACCGTTTAAATCTAATAGAAAGGACCGTTTAAATCTAATAGAAAGATGACGTGGTTGTTAAGTACAATTTGTATAATTACGCATTCAGTTCCGTTTGATGTAAAATCAAATCTACATCGTTATTTTCTCCAAATCTTGCCTTTTTTTCACCTTCTTTTCTTTCTCTCCATTTCCCCGTTGTTAAAAGTGAAGGAAAGTTGAAGGTTTTAAGGAGTTACACAGCAGCTTTAAAGTATGAATTATAAGAAGATTTGATATCTCGTAAAAAGAACCAACCAATAAGTAAAGGTTTCATGGTCTAAATCCCATTCAGAGCATCCTATTCCTATACGTTCTTTGGATATCGTGTCATGCATGTACGTATTCTCCCCCACATTTTTCATTACACAAATTTCGTCTCTAAAATTTTATAAGTTTACCCCAACCCGCTTTTTATCTAAATTATGAGTAAAGTTGCCACTTCTCTATTGAATAATGGTTACTATCTTATAATTTTTCCCAAAATTATGTTTGGTGCCCATAATTGATTTTAGATTTTTTTCATCCAAACATGTAGGTACGGCGTTCGAAATACAAAATTTCGATTAACGGGACTTTGGCCCTCCCACCGCGAAAATAAACACGCACTTAATATAGGACAACCATCCTACACAGTTTTTCCCACTTATTCAACCATACTTAAAGGAACTAGCGTCTTATCCGATTAGATTCATTCCTTAGTATAATTAGGAATAGAGCGGTGTAAAAATTTACTAGTATAATTGCATTTGTGGTTTTTTTTATTTAATAGTAAAATTCATCACTAAATGTACCCAAAAAAAAAAGCAATAGATAATAGCTTGCAACATGGATCATTTAAATTCCAATAATTTAATCTGTTTATTCATGTACAATTGTATTTGGACTATAATTCTAAAGTTCAAAAATAAAATATTACTAAATACATGACACAAGAGAACAAAAATTCTCTATTCACTAATCATGTTCCATTCTATGCTTCACACTAAAAAAATACTTAAAAATTAAATTTTAATCTCTAATTTTAATTTTTAGATCATAAACCCAATATCCTGAACTCTAAAAAATACACCTTACCTCTAATTCCCTAAACCCTAGCCACAAGTCCACAAACTCTAATCTTAAACCCTAAATCTTAAATTTTAAACCTATTTTTTTTTAAATAAAACACTAAAAGATGCATAATTTGGGGCAGACGATTTCCATCCAACACAAGATCCATTAATCTTAAACAAACATAGGTTTGAATGTTTTTATCCTATACTATTACTTGAAATGCCAAACTTTCAAGGTTCTTGCAATGGAAGCCTGGTTTACAACAAAACTGACTAACTCCCTCACTTTCTCAGACGAAGCGAATCAAAGGATAAAAAAAATTGAAAAAAAAGAGACAAAGATCTTTAGGGGTAAACAAGAACAAGAGGTGCAGAACAGGAATTGTGATGGATACGACAGGGACAAGTCAACAAACCGGCGTTAACTGGTATGGGTTCTGATGGCGACCTTTGCTATTGAATCTTGATACTCCCTTTCGAGAATCAATTGAAGAATCGCTGCAAAATATGGACTTGAATTCGGACCCAGTTTACCGATCTCTTCGGCATGGTTTACAGCCACGGCAGCAGGTGCGAATACTTGTCCACCAATCTCTCTTGGGATGGTTTTCTTTGGTTGCTGTGGCAGTAAACCATGATGAAGAGATTGGACAACCGCGCCTGAATTGAAGCCATCGGTGGCGGTTCTTCAATTGGCTCTCGAAACGGAGAGCCGATTCGAATATAAGCTTCCGGTTTCATGCGGCGTGGTTGAGATGGAAATAGAACGAGTTACGAGTGCATGATCTTGTAGGGTTTGCATGTGTGGAAAGAGATGATGATATATGTACGCAAACAATGAAACCTCTGGTTTAGGTTTTCAAATCTTTTAACTGGATTCTTTTGTTTTTAAAATTTAGCCGACCCATAAAAAATCTAGTTGGCCCAAAGACCTAATGATTGGGGATCACCGGCTGCTACTTAAAACAGGCCAGGGCACAAGGTCCGAGCCCCTGGCATATGAATATATATTTGATGTAAATATTATTATATAAATGTGTTCGAAATAAATATTATTTGACTTTTTTTAAGTTTATTCTGCATATTTAGAGAATTATTGTAGGTCTTTTTTTCATACCTATATTTGTGTTTCTCTAACTTTTTGTTTTTTTTTTTATTTATATGTACTCAACCTTTGTATTTGATGTATATCTTCATATGAACACGAGGATTCAAAACCCTTCTATACATGATTTTTTGAAAATTATAAAAATTTTAGTTAAACCCTCAATTTTTTTAATTTTTTTTCATTTAATCCTCTGTATATCTAAACACTAAAAAGTTAAATTATATATATTCTAATCTTAAATCTTAAACTTTAACAAATTAAACTCTATACCCTTAACATTAAACATTAAATTTTTAACTCTAACTCTAAACTCAACCCTAAACTCAATTTTTTAGTATTTGGACATATATAGGAATACTAAAGAGGCAGAAAATTTCTATTATGATGGTGCTATATATCAGGTTAAATCAAAAGAAAGACAAAAGGCTGAAACCATCATAACCATTGTTCCAAAGACCAAATAATAACATTGTGGAATGTTCACAGTTCAAACCCTAAATCATTGCAATGAAAAAAAATACTATCATCAAAGGTGGAAATTTTCCATACTTGAATCAATTATAGAACCCATTTTTAGTGCTAACAAAAAAGTGCATGAAAAACAATGCCTTCCATTGGTTTTGTCGACAACTTTATGTTATTTTCTATGTATGTTTCGATTTCGATCGAATCATAATTTTTTATGTTATTTTCTTTGTATATTTCGATTTCGATCGAATTTTAATTCTTAATAGTTAAAAAAACGTTTTTAAAATAAAATTCAAGTTTAATACAATCCACGAACAGATATATACTTATAAGTTCTAATTTTACCTTCAAGTAGCTATCAAAAAGATAACTTGTGATACACTATTAGAAAAGAAAAGAAAAGAAGTGTCACAAAGATCCTAATGACCTCTATATTTGTCCACCTTAACTATGGATGGACCGAGAGAGAGCAAACGATCCTCTTAAAAATTTGAAATTCATATACAATTTAAAATATTTTTAAAAAACTTTTATGTGTTTTTTATTGAAAATTTATTTTCGCCTCTTCTAACATAAAATCCTACGTCTGTCCTTGACTTTAACTATAATCTGTCTATTAATATCCAACTTCCAGAATATGACATCTTAACAAACAATCCTACAAAATCGATCTCCCACGAAATCTATCACTAGATATGGTCAAAAAATCTATACATTTTTCTTCACACAATCTCATATATTTATATAATATATGCTCTTGTTTTAGATAAGCATGATTTTCCAACTGATTCATGTGGCATTGGCTACTTTCATTACAGGAAGAAAAAAACAGTTTCTTGTACTTAGTTTGATGATAGGAACAAGTCTTGGTCGTAAAAAAATTCGAGCATAAAATTAACGCATGATTTAGTTCATTTTGTTGATACACAATATAGTTAGTCAATCATCATATAATGTTCGAATTTCGATATTCATGGTTCCGGTTTCATTAAGCAAAGAAAGTAGTACAAGGTTGGCACCAATATTGGTGGCAGGGGTGGGCAAGACCGGGTACCTGACCAATTTATCTAGAATTGATCTCGGACTCTCGGTCCCGGTAACTACCAGTTCCTGAAAACTATAGCCAGTCCCGGTTAGACCGGGTCTAAGATTTCACAAACCGGTCATAGTACTAGTGGAACCGGTACCAATATCGGGTACCCGATCAATTAGTCTATTATTAATAAAATTTGAGCAGTAGAGGAAAAAATTTCTAACCATCAATAATAATATTAAATAACAAAGTTAGAATATTGTAGGTTTGAAGATTAAAGTCTTATAAACGAGTCATACTCATGATATTCATACAAAAAGAGAAATAAAAGAGCGTCTTCAGTTGTTTTTAATCTCTTCAACGCCAATTGGTACCAGACTAGTACCGGGTACCTGGTATTGGTATTGGTCCCGGTCCCATTGGGTACCCACTGAGTACCAGGTCTAAAAAATCAGGATCCAGTCCTGATCCCGATTGCAATTGGGACCTAAATTTTGTTGTAAGCATGATCTTGTAGGGTTTGCATGTATGGAAAGAGATGATGATATATATACGCAAACAATGAAACCTCTGGTTTAGGTTTTCAAATCTTTTAACTGGATTCTTTTGTTTTTAAAATTTAGCCGACCCATAAAAAATCTAGTTGGCCCAAATACCTAATGATTGGGGATCACCGGTTGGTACTTAAAACAGGCCATGACACAAGGCCGAGCCCTAGGTGGTGAATGGAAATTAATGTGAAGAAATTAGAGTCTGTTTATGTGGTCCAACCTTTGCCACCCAATGAATTTTAATTAATTTAGGATGCCAAAATGACAGCACGGTCCTTGTCATTTGGACCATTATGCCCCCCTCCTTCCATTATAAATGAAAAAGACATGGGGAAAAGTTTAGTGAAAGCCATTAAAGACAAAACGAAAATGGAGGCAGAATTTGTTTTTCTTGGTTGCCAAATACATGAATACAAAATAATGCTATTTTTTTTTAAAAGAAAGTAATTATAAATATTATATGTTCTGAATATATATTATTTGATAATGTACGCTTAATTATCCTGTTGCAGCTATTGATATTCGAACTTATGACCTCTAGAAATAACAATCGTTCCCTAAACCACTAAGTCAAGTTGGTTCATACAAAATCGTGCTATTATAATTGATAAAGCAATAACCATATCTTATAAGACGAAAATACCCCTTATCTAAACATGAAAAATGCTAATGTATGCGGCACTAATCGTGGTGAAATTTGTAGAAAAATAATATAATTTTTTATCGTCTCATTCTATAAAAAAATAAACTTATTAATATAATAAAATAAATTTTCTATTGTAAATTAACAATTACAAACATAATTTCACACTCGTAACATATTTAAAGAATACGTAAATGACGTAAATAAATAAGAAAAACAGAAAACTGAAAATTTAGAGGGAAACAGAATACAGTTACCGGCGATACTCCCATTTTGCAACGAAACTCTTCAAAGATGATAGCTTGTTTGGGACGAATCGTACAGGGCACCGACGCCGACTCCATCCCCGAGGACGACGTTTCCACCATATCCCAATCCCTCGACCTCCAAGGCACCACCATCGAAAGCGGCGGAATTACGGGCGTAGCCGATAAAGATTTCGGAGGTATTTACTCCGTTAAGCCCTTAGCTCTGATTAAACCGTCTGGGACCGAGGATATAGCTCGGGTCGTCAAGGCCGCGTCGCGGACGTCCAATCTGACGGTTGCGGCGAGGGGTAACGGTCACTCCATCAACGGTCAGGCGATGGCCGACGGTGGACTCGTGATAGACATGCGGTCGACTGAGGAAAACCATTTCAAGCTGTTGACAATCGACGGCTCTCCTTATCTCGACGTCTCCGGCGGAGCATTATGGGAAGATGTCTTGAAACGGTGCGTTTCGATGTTCCGTCTGGCTCCTCGGTCGTGGACGGATTATCTCAGCTTGACGGTGGGCGGGACATTATCTAACGCCGGCGTTAGTGGACAAGCGTTCCGTTATGGCCCCCAAACATCAAATGTAACGGAATTGGAAGTTGTAACTGGTAAAGGCGAAATAACGGTATGCTCCGAGACTCAAAACTCCGAACTCTTTTTCGGTGCCCTCGGCGGACTCGGTCAGTTCGGTATTATAACCCGGGCAAGGGTCAAGCTTCAACCCGCTCCGGACATGGTGGGTTATTTATTCTAGCACATTTTTAAGTGCATGACTCAGGACTGAGTCTGAAACGATTACGCTACGTAATTTAGGGTTTTCTTTATTTTTCTTTTCTTTGATTAGGTAAGATGGATAAGGCTAGTCTATTCTGAGTTTGAAGAATTCACTCGGGATGCCGAGTTTCTGGTGACTCGGGGAGAAGGTGAGTCGTTCGATTACGTGGAAGGGTTCGTGTTCTCCAACAGTGA
The DNA here is from genome assembly GCA_030270665.1 of Hibiscus trionum. Lineage (NCBI taxonomy): Eukaryota > Viridiplantae > Streptophyta > Magnoliopsida > Malvales > Malvaceae > Hibiscus > Hibiscus trionum. Next base: position 1,982,872 of record BSYR01000078.1, on the reverse strand, counting down.
CGACCCAATCAATGGTTGGCCATCCGTATTGTTAGACCCAGACCACGAGTTCAACCCGGCTCACATCCCTCAAACCGCCGGCTCAGTCCTCTACTGCCTCGAAGTGGCTCTCCATTACCGCCACAGCGACCACACTTCAACTGTAGATTCGGTAAGAATTCCTTTCATTTAATAATCCCCTGCTTCACGTTTTAACATATCAAGACAGAACCTTGTTTTCATAGCCGTCGATGACGGTTTTTTTTGAAAAATTAAAGTCTTTAGCCATCAGCGGCGGAGCACGGGGGTATTGTCATTCTCCTCCGTATCGAGAACCGAAAAAAATTCCAGAAACTTGTAAAACGTCAAAACCTATTACTCCATATTTATCCGAATAATTTATTTATTATATTATATAGTTTAAGGGTATATATTCTATACACGGGTGGTGGAAACTGAAAGTTTCCACAAGCGCCTTAATTTTTGGGTATAAGGAGTTAGTTTAGGGTATAGTGTTTAGGGGTTTAGGTGTAGGGGTTAGTATTTAGGGATAGTTTTTTTAATTTAAGGTTTCGAGTTATAATTTAGGGCTTATAGGTTAAAACCTAAATTATAAATTAAACCCTAACTTATAAACACTGAATTATAACATTAAACCTTAAATTGAAACAATTATCACTAAATTCTAAACCCCTACACCTAAATCGCTAAACTCTATAACCTAAATTAACTCCTTATACCTTAAAATTAAGGCGCTTGTGGAAACTTTCAATTTTCACCGCAACTGTATAGGATATTAATCCATAGTTTAATTGTTGAAAGTTGGAAACTGACCATACAGTTGATATATCTTCTATTGGATTTTCTGACACAAAAATAAAAGCTGTTGAAAGTGGCCATTCGATTACGAGACTATGACGCCGCTGTCCTTTCTCTCGTATTTTCCGGGGTTCGGTCACTTTCGTGAAATCGGGAATTTGTCGAGGTTAAAATAGTAACGTTACAGTAGTATATCTTAACTCCCTGCTGATCATTGAGATTTCGGCTGAAATTTTTGGTCCCCGCATTGTTCCACAAATGTCCAAAAAGCCCATCATCTGAATCTGGAGTTTTGTTTAATGACTTTATTACCACTGATTTTTTTACCATTGATCGGTGCAGGCCGTGAGCGGACTTCTTGAACGGCTACAATTCGTCCGACGGTTGAAGTTCCAGGTGAATGTTAGTTACGTGGAGTTTTTATTGCGTGTGAAACGAGTGGAGGAATACGCGAGGGCCAATGGCATTTGGGACAGCCCTCACCCTTGGTTGAACATCTTTGTATCTAAATCAAGCATCGTTGATTTCGATCGGACGGTGTTTAGGAAGATGTTGAAAGATGGAGTCGGTGGGCCCATGTTGGTCTACCCTCTTTTGCGAAGCAAGTAAGTCCCCCCCCCCCCCCCCCTCTGCCAAACTGCATGTCTGTCACGTAAGTGATGACAAGGATCTCAGTATGAATCATACGTAGGATCAGCTACTTGTATTACCATCTTATTCTGAGCTCAACTGTACTGGATCACGTCCTTACTCGAGGAACAGTGTTAAGGGTTAATGTCATATTAGGTGTTTGGTGTAGCGGTGGTATGTTAGCGTATAAGCAAACGTAGAGTTAAAAAAAATATATATATGTAGATACTTTGTGGACAAAGATACGGGGTGGGACCCGTCCCGATAAAAAAGATTCACTGTCCGAATCGTTCTAAATTCAGACAACATTAGGGTACTTTGGTCATTTAATTGACTTTTTTTTTAATGGGGAATGAGATTTTCCAAGTGAGGTAACTTTCAGAGTCAGTCCTTTTGCCATTTGGGAAAACGACAAACAAATTTATTCGCCAACTAAACTATAATGACACCATAATTTTGTCTGGACTCCAGCAGCGAGCCTCTTCTCCCGGACGAATTTACCCCCAACGGATCTTGAGTTGAACTCGAATTTGAGTTTTGTTAGAGAATGGCTAAGTTAGAATTTGAGAACACTTTTGAATATATTTATCGTAATTAATTTACGAATCGAAACGTTTTGTTTAGGTGGGATGATCGGACATCGGTGGTGCTACCGGAAGGCGAGATATTCTACATCGTGGCGCTGCTCCGGTTTGTTCCGAAGGGACCACCGGTTGAAAAATGGGTGGCACAGAACCATGAGATTGTCAAGTGGTGCAACGAGGAGGGTTTGGATTTCAAGCTGTACCTCCCTCACTACCAGTCAAAAGAGGATTGGAAACGACACTTTGGGAATCAGTGGTCCAGATTTGTAGAGAGGAAGTCCAGTTTTGATCCAATGGCTATCCTAGCACCTGGACAAAAAATTTGTAAAAGGACAAATATCAATTTGTAATTTCCCTTTTTTCTGCATATGAGTTTTTAATATAATCTTTTAATGTCTCGAATTTAATTAGCACTTTCAATAATCAATGGTTGAAGGGGAAAAAATCTTAAAAATATTTGACTTAGTATGTTGATTAACATCCTTAATTTATTTTTTGTTTCTTTCAAAAGGCAAAAAAGAAACGAAGACTTGGCATTTTTCAACTAATTACTGCAATGAGATTTATTTTTTTAAATTTCTGAATAAATAAATATATCTAAATTTATATTCAATAATATTTAAAATTTAAGAAACATAGGTATCGGATTCTCTTTTCAAACACAAGCATCAAAACTATCTCCGATATTAAAATTCGAATTCAAAAACTAACTTAAAGGACATCAAACTCTTTACTCCTCGATCAACATAAGTCGGACAATTTAACATGTGTTACTAGACATCTGTTAGCATTTAAGGAGTTGCACAGCAGCTTTAAAGTATGAATTACAAGAAGATAATATTAGAGAAATATCTCTAGTACCCGCAGTAGAAATGAAAAGTTTCCACAAGCAATTTAGTTTTAGGGTTTACAGACATGATTTAGTATTTAAGTACGGGGTTTAGAATTTAGGTTCATGGTTAAAATTTAAGGGATGTGGTTAGGGTTTAGTGTAATATGGTTAGGCATTTAATTTTAAACTATAAACCCTAAATTCCAGCCACACTCCCTACATTCAAAACTCTTACACTTAAACCCCTAAACATCAAATCATAAACAAAACCCCTAAAATCTAAAACTAAGACGCCTGTGAAATTTTTTTATTTTCATCGCCCGTGCATAAAATAATTACCCATAATATAATACAAGCATCAATGTCGATCCTATAAGAGACACGTGCATGGGACGCTTTTGATTGTTTCCATAGTTAACTTTATATTTTCTTGTCTTTACATCTCCCAAGTTATATATGGCCATGATCCATCTAACTTTCATACATAATATGATGATGATAAAGACACCCATCATCACCAATTAATTAGACTTTGGAAATTTATGACATGAATAATAATAGTAATAAAAACACGAGGATAATGCGACAAAAAGACATGATTTTACATGGACCACTCAGCACTTTGGTTTCTCTCCTATAGTTCAATACAACTGGCTTTGAGTGAGGCCCATGGAAATGTAGTGGTTAAAAGGCCATCCAGCTTAGAGAAAGCTACTCATATATACCGGAAAATATGATGATGTTTATCTTAGGATAACCGAGTTCGAGCAATTTTTTCTGCAATGTGTGTGTGCTTTATCAAAGAGTTAAGAAAAAATTTAAATATATATTACCTTGTAATCACCTTAAGACTATTAAAAAAAACTAGTCCGATACATGGGTTTGTACTCATATTTGTAAGTTTGCTTTGCTTAGAGATTTTGAAATATAGGGTTCTTTAGAAGTTATTTTATGGGAGAATCCCACTAAAAATAAAAGGGAAAAAACATTGTATTGATGTGTGACATATGTTTTTTGTTTTTGGCCAAGTGAAATTTTCATTTGAAATGTACAGCACTACTATTCTTGATTTGTCTAATAAACCCCTCCTTGAAAGAAAAGAAAAGAAAAAACACAAATTTAAGCTTTCTGTTAAATCTTGGCATCATGCGCAGCACTACTAATAAATATTTAGATTAAGTATTTAAAGATTTATTATGAGAATGATCCTCTTAATTCAATTTATTTCATTCAAAATAATAAATATTTGAATCTCTAACCAGTGACGAAATTTGGTGATAAAGTTTGAGGGGCCAACTTAAAATATTAAAAAAGTAGAGGTTTAATTATTTTTTTTTCAAATTTTTTGAAGGGTTCAATTTATATTTTCTCAAAAAAATAGAGTCTAACTAAAATTTTATAAAATTTGAGAGGCTTAATGAGAGCTTTTAGAAATTATGGGATGGATTTAATTAAAACATTCAAAAATTTTGAAACTTAATTTTTGGGACCAAATTATTATTTTTTTGAAAAAATTTAAGGTTTAAATAATATTTTTCTAAGTTTTGTGGGGTCGTGGCCTCCTCCACAGGTCTCCATTTGTCTTTCTCCACTGTCTCTAACTTTACTTAAAGACATAATGTCTAATTATATTAGACTAACTGATTGTTGGTATGAGTGAGCAAAAGTCGACTTGACTTGAAAAAATTAAATTTTTTGACTCGACTCGAGGCGAAAAAAACTCGACTCGTATTAACTCGACTCTACTCGAAAAAAATTCAAATAAAGCTAGAGTTGATTGTTTTTTAATAATTAGTGGATTGATTTTTAAGTTAGAGTTGAGTCCCTCAATTTTTCCTGATATATACACTGATATAGAAAAATATAAAGAAACATATGTCACCCATGAAAAAAATATGAAGAAATATATATATCCATATCTGATATGATTAGAGAAAATTGTTTAAATTAGAATCAGACTGTACTATAACATGATAAATAATTACATTAAATTTGTATATGTACTTGAAAACTAGACTCGAATTTCATAAACTCGACTCAAATCGAAAAAAATTCAAATAAAGTATGAGTTGTAAAATATGACGTATCAACTCAAATAATTTAAAAAATTTTGACTCGACTCAATCGAACGCTCATTCCTAATTGTTGGTAATTTTTTTGTAATACTCAATTAATTTATTATCATCGTACGTGAAATGTAAGTATCACCATTTTACAATTACTAATTTCTGTGAGTAATAAATGACTGGATAGTAAATCCGGACATTCCAGTATATTATCTATATAAGTAGCACATAATTTAATAATTGATATCCAGTAGGTTAATCCACATAAGCTTAAAATGTTCTATAAATAATAATTATACAATATATGAATTTGTAATTAGCTTTTATTTAGAGCAAGTACAATTGACTGGTTGGTTAAACTGTTTATTTTTGTTTTCCCATTTTTTTAGGTCATGAGTTCTAGACTTATTAAGAATAATTTCCTTTCTTTCTCTAAAATCTCTCGTTTCCTCCTCTTTAAATAAGATTAAAATTAATAGATTTAAAATTTGTAAAAAATAGCCTTTTTATTTATTTTAAAGGCTAAAAATCCCAAAGAACAACCATAAATATGTTATGTGCATAAGTAACACAAATTCAAATAAATAAGAGTATCTGGCAGGCTAATGTTTACATATTCTTTAAATATGTTAACGAATAAAAATTTTGATATTTGAAGGAATAATTAAATTTTAGTTATTTTTTATAGTCTAAAGACTAAATACTCCTCCCCCAACTACAAATAGTCAAATATATTATCTACAAATACGTTAACAGTTTTGAGCATGCGAGAACGACCTGGTGGTCACAACACGCTCACTTGCTCCATTCTCTTTCCTATAGGTTTCGGGTTTAAGACCCCTCAAGAGCGTTGTCTTTACCTAAATTTTCCTCTACTCTCTCTAGGTAAAAGTAGAATAGAATTTTCAGAAAAAAAAATAGCAGTTTTGTTGTTGTAAAAGGGCTAAGCCCAATAGTGTTAGCTCAATTAAGCCCGCATAAAAAGGACCATGGATTCTTTCAAGAAAATGAATATGGTTTTTCAAATAAATAAAAACAATTAATAATTCTTATATAATATTTATAAATCATTTTTATTATTTGAAATATAGAATGTGTATTTTTCACTATAAAAATAAAATTTAATTATAAATTCGGTTCGGTTCAAATAACTAATTTTTTAAATTTGTATTCTAAAACCATTTCAAACACTTCGAATCAATTTTCGGTTGAATTCGTTTTTTTTAACTCAACTCTAGTTATATTTACCATTTTGCTTCATTTAAGGTAAGCAAACTAGTTAATTCCACTATATTCCTCAATTTATGTTTAATTTTTTTTGAATGGTTAAAGTTTTAAATTAGTCATTAAGCTTCAAATGTTATAAGTGTGTGTTTTAAAATATCATTATCATAATAATCACGCTCTCTAGTCAACATATCTATTAACTTAGACATTAAATACTACCTCAAATCTAACGTAGAATATATTTAAAATATACAAACTAACCAATTCAAAAATATCTATACAAACTTGTAATAAATAAATATATATTTATATATATAAACTAAATCATACACATGTTAAAATATCAAATCTAACGAGTGGTCCAAATAAAAAAGATGATGATATCAACTTAGGAGATCCAGATTTAAACAACCATATATGTAAAGTGCGTGTCTTACCGAACCTAATAGCTTATCCCGCTGGATAACTGGTTATTAGTAATGTTAAATTAAATTTAATCTGCCAATACATTTGTTGGAAAAAATATGAATTATTCAATGATTAATTCAAGAAAAAGACTTGGATTAGCCGCCTACTCTTTTTGACGTGCACACTTGCATATCAATCGTAATCCCATTTTTTTCCCTACATGTGAAAAAGAAAAGAAAAAAGAGATTAATTTTCATGGTTGAGTGGCAGATGTGTAAATAAAGACGGGCATGTGCAGTACAAAAGAAATTAAAATCAAGTTGTACTTCGGTAAGCTTGATTGTTGTTTTGAAAAGATAATGATGGTATGATTTTATTAAAGAGGATGAGGATCATATAATATAAGACATAAACGTTAGTTTTGTTAAAAAAATTCCTTAAATTTAAGTGGAAGAAAAAAGTACTACACGTCTATTTTAAAATCAAATATAATCGAGCGTATTGACGAACAAGCGAAACATAGCTACACTCAGGCTCCGTTTGTAGTTGCGTTTGGCAACCCAAACAGACTTTTTTAAGTGCTTTTACTTGTTTTTTGGTGCTTTTAAAACTAGCTTTTTCACCCAAACCAAAAAGCTAGATTTTATAGCTTTTTAGGTGGAAAAGCTAGTTTGAAAATAAAATTACTTTTTTACTCTTATTATTTAATTATAATTTATTGTACATTATGCATACATAATTTTAAAATAATATATATTTCATAATATTTATATTGCGAATAAAATTATTTTATTTTTAATTATTTTATATTTATTATTAATTTGTAGTGATATGTTCGTATATAATCTAAAATGTAGTTTATATTTTATAAAAAAATAAAATTTTTATTATAATTAAAATTGACTTATTTCATATATCATAACATTAACTATTTGAACAACACCCAAGTTTACTTTTACTTTTTAATATCATGTCTAAAATAGACATTTTATTTCTTCAAAATCACTTTTTAACATCAATGACAAACAATAACCACCTTTTCAAAACTACTTTTCAACAGCTCGTTTGAAAATTATTTTTTTCACTGCATTTTTTAAAAGCAACCGCAAACTAAGCCTCAGCCCTCAATCATCTAAAGAGGCTACACACACTGTAACTAAAACAAAAGGCACAGAGCCAAGGCGAAGACACCCAAACCATGCTAACACCATTCCTTAAACCATTACCGCATTTACCAACTGTCCAATTAAAATATTCAACTTGCATAATGTACATACGCTTTATCTGCAAAGCTGCTCGAACCGGTATTTCTTAAGATAAACATATCATTTTTTTTCAGTAAAACTGTAAAACTACTCGTTAGATTAAGGTGGAGATTTAGGTTTTAATTTTTAAGCCCTAAGCCCTAAATTGTTTTCACCCCTAAACATACCCACCTGAATTGAATTTCTAAAGTCTAAAACCAAAACGCTTATACATAATAATTGCACTTATATTTAAAGTTGTTTATTTTTAATATTTGTGTTTAAATTATTGGCTTAACGGTCAAATAGGTGCATAAACTATGCCTTTTTTTCAGTTAGGTGCCCAAACTATTTTTCGAGCCAACTTGGGACCTAAAGTTTCATTTCGTGACCCATTTAAGGTTCACCGTTAATTTTCACCGTTAAATGCCATGTGTCACCTCCAGAAAAATTAAAAATTATATTAAAAATAAATAAAATTAATTGATTTTCAAAAAATCTCTAAATTTTCCAGAACATCCCCAAATTCCAAAATCCCTAAACCCCCAATACATAAATCCCGATTTGGGTCGATTCCACCGCCGATTGTCACGCCGCCGCCCACCACATCGGTCGCCGGACCACCACGACCATTTTTTCCACCATTCCGTCGCTGAAAATTGACCGACGCCGTGCGGATTGACGAAATTGTCAAATGATTCTTTCGAACGATTCACGACAAACGGCGGTAGGAGGGGCGACGAACAACGTGTGAGTTATTCGGCGAGGGGAGGGCGCTTCATTCTGTCGCCGGCAACGCAGCCGCCGCCAGCCAAAGTGGTCAGGTTTGGGGGTTTAGGGATTTAAGGACTGTTTTGTGAATATTTAAAAATTTTAAAATATATTTTTATTTTTATTTTGTTTTATTAATTTTATTTATTTTTAATATAATTTTTGGAATTTTCAGGAGATGACACGTGTCTTTTAACGGAAAAAATTAACGGCGAACCTTAAATGGGTCACAGAATGAAACTCTAAGTCCCAATTTGGCCCGAAAAATAGTTTAGGCACAAAACTAGAAAAAAGAGCATAGTTTGGGCACCTATTTAACGGTTAAGCCTAAATTATTTTTATAATATTTGATTAAATGGAAAGAAATTCTTATAAAATTAATTAATTGTTACTCTAATATAAATCCCTCTAAACAAGTCAACTTTTAAATAATTTTACATCCTTTAATTTAGGAAACTTATTCTATCATTTATAATGGTGCAAAACACAAATCAATTAAAAAGTTTTAAAGAAATAAATATATTTTATTTGATTAACTATTATAAATTCTTTAAAAATTTAAATTAAATTGCACGACACATGATAAAATTTCAAGCTATTACATGTCATTTTTTTTAAATATGCTGGTGTGATTACAAGGTGGTATGAGTACAATTTTCTTAATCTTTTAAACGCGCACACACCATATACACATAATGCTCGAATTTAAATTATCATCATTTATCATTAGGACCACTTTACACCTCATTACATGTCAAAAATTTAAACATAAAAATTACTTCGTGGATAAATACATAATTGGGATGGCTACGTGGTTCCGACCTAAATTTTAGGTGACTTCATTCGATTTGGATTTAACCCGATTTAAAATAGCATATTAATATACTCATTTTAATCTCAAACTAAAAAATTAAATGTGTAATTATTGCATCATCTTTTAACAGTATTAGTCTCGTGCATAATAAAACGCGAAAATTAAAGTTAAGGAGAACATTGAATACTTAGAAAGTTGAGATATTATACTAAAATAACTGGTGAATTTTGGGGGTATTTGTGCTATTATCACCTTATTTTTAAGAAATTATATTATAGATCATTTCTATCACGTTATTCATGGTCCCGACCAATACAAACTATTAATTTTATTAATTTTTTATGTCCTTTTTTACTAAGTGATATTTATTTGGTAAAAAATATTTTTTTTAATTTGATTTACGGTAAATATGAACGAAGATTCAATTGGTAAAACATAATATAGAAAAAAAATTAATAAAATAGATTATTTTGATTAGTTAAGTCTATTAATGGGACGTGGCAAAGAGGGATGAAAATACTCTGCCCCTACTTATGCCCTCACTCTCAAAATTAAGTTTAAGGTTTAGTATTTAGGGTTTATGGTTAGGGATTAGGGAATTTATAGTAAGGTGTATTTTTAGGGTATAGAGTGTAGGGTTTAAGATTTAGAATTTAGGGTTAGAGCTTGGAATTTAATTTTGTAATGTTTTTTAGTGTTGATGCATAAGTAGGAGCACCGAAAAGGGGCATGAGATTTTTATCCGACAAAGAGGGCCTGTAATAAAATTTCTCCTATTTTTGTTAACAATTCATTAAATCTTAAAAATATATATTTTTTATATAATTTTTTTTATTTTTTCCAAAGTCGTGGTGTGCCAAAATAATTTATATTACTTAAAATATTTAATTGAGTCGGTATCATGAATTAATCGAATACCAAGTACCAACCCCTTAAAAACATAATTAAGATTATGGCTAAACTCATATCTCTTAGGATGAACATCATCCGCTCTTCTACTAAAATACTTATTGAGTTACTTTAAATAAAATTTATTATTTAAAAATCGAACATAAAATTAATATATTTATGTACAATTAAATGAAATATTTTAAAAATAAAATAAAAATTCAGATACAGTGGCGAAGGGAGTTTATTGGATGTTTGTTTTATATTTTTGTGGTGGTAAGTAAATGCTATTAGCGAAAGCAACATTTCGAAGAAAAAATAAAAAAAAATTCGGAAATAAAAATTTAATAAAATAAAGAGAATAAAAATATGAGATAATATAATACTACTGCAAGCAAGAGAAACAAAAACCAAAGCTCAAATCCCCAATAAAATTAATTTAATAAGGAAAAAAACACTATCATCCTCATTTCTTTAACTATGAATCCTTTCTCTCTGTTTCGAAAAGGTATAAATATCTCCTTCGATCTCTCGATTTTCCAGTTTTCTTTCTTCGTTCTGTTTATTTTAGTTTTTTTTTTTTTGTGTGCGATTGATTGACTTGAGATATCTGATAATTAATGAGTTGGATAATGCAAGATTATAGCCTTGATTTGTGCTCTAATTTTGTTTCAATTGTTTCTTCAGCTATAACTTTGATTTTTTGTTTATTTATTCCTTTTCCGAAATTTAAGTTTGTTGTTTTTATTATTATAGAGGTTTTACTGTATATGAGTTTGCTGTTTAGTTATTAGCTTGAGGATTTGTGCTTTCCTTTTCAGCTTGAAGTATTTTTGAAAAGTAAATTCTAGGGTTTTGAACTGTATTTTGGCGTAATTTTGGTCTATCTAATGCGTTTGATTTAATGAATAACTTGTTTGTTTAACTCATATGTTGAATTAAGCATATTTTGGTGTTGTTTTAACAAATGCTTATCTGTAGTTGTTAATTTGTCATTAGTATTATCTGTAATGTTTTTTTTCATTTAAAGCAGTGATTTTGCATGCACGGGAGTCGAATATGCTTATTAATATAATATTTCTATTATCTTCATCATTGCCGTGGTTATCATTCCTCATCATCAGTATTTTAATGGAAATGATTATTGTAAAAGTTTCTATAAAGAATGGTGTTTTCGGGTATCAATCTCATTCTGAATTTGGTTATTGATATATATTCTGGTAAGGATTGGTATCATGTATGTATGTTCGTCTTCAATTTAGGATTCTTTTGTGAGTTTGACTTATTAATAATATGATACGATGGATGGTTTTGCAGGATTTGGTTAGTGCTAGTGGAACTCGAGGGTGTATACTTTATCCTACGCATTAGTTTCTTTTATCTATGTAGAATCTGTTTTTACTCTTTTTTTTCACTTTAAGTAAAGAATGAGCTTATCTAAGAAAGGGATCCAAATTAGTGACACAAAACTGAATACCCCTTGCAAGGTAACAACTTTGAATCCTAATGCAGCAGAGTTCGTTCCCTTTTCTCTTAGGTCACCATCTTCAGGAAGCTCCAGTGCAGTTGATGCAACAAGGTTTGCTATTTCTAGAACTATAGGAAAAACAGTGCTTGATCGGTCTGAGTCTTCTATTTCAAATAATTCTGATGATGAGGCTCATCAGTTCTGGCGTCGCCAGCTCCCTGATGACATTACTCCAGACTTTAAGGTTATTAATGAGGATGATTCTCAAGAAATTGGATCTGGGAGCCTTTCTTTAGCAGGTTTATCCTTGCATGGTGGTAGTGAAGCATCAAGATTTCCTGCTTCTGCTGGTGGTGGATATATATTTGGTAATCAACAACTACTGCATCATAATGTTAATGGTAATAACATTTCTGAAAATTTGAGACATCCTGCTTCATCCTATGGAGGGAATCCTACTTCAGCTAGTTTTTTGCATTTGCCAGCCAAGCCTTGGGACAAGCAACTTGTTAATAGTGATCAGCTACTCGGCAACGGGAGGGAAGGGCAACCGTATAACAGAAATTCTAGACATAGGTTCGCTAATGATTTGTTGGGTGAGCACACAATTATTGATGGTCCTGAATTGAATCCTGTAGAATTTTTGGCTTCTCAATTCCCTGAACTTGGTGCTGAAAGCCTTGCTGAAGTTTATTTTGCCAATGGTTGTGACTTAAATCTGACTATTGAGACGCTGACTCAACATAAGGTCAGTGGTGCTTAATTTTTTTCAGTTGGTTTCTAGTGCGTGCTTTTATCCTTTGTTTGAAGATGTAGGGATGCATCAGTTGTTTACATTTTTTTTCCATTTTTCAATTCTGGTTATCAATTGTTGGAGAGTTGCAGCCCTCTAAGGAATAGTTTATGGTCCAGATCAGGGTGTAAAATATTTTCCTTAACTTCCGTTTTTCTTTTCCTTTTATTTATACACTGGAAATATTTTTCCCCATTTTCTTATGCTCTGTTGATGGGATGTTGGGAATCTGCTGTGAATGGTAATGGTTTGGATGCTAACTGTGGTTTGACAGGGAGAAGGTTGGCTCCCAATAAAGTTTTAAGGTGACTCAATTCAACTACAGCATGTAGCCTCTACTTTATAGTATTATGTTGCCTGGTCTGGAGGGGTAGTTTTTCTTTATGGGATTTTCTCCTCTTCGTTTTTGAAGTCTATCTTTTTATATTATTGTTGCATGCTGTGGCTCACAAGTGTTCAGAGTTTTTACCGTGTTCTCTTCATTTTAAGATTTTTTAGCATTTCACAGGCCATTTTAATTTTTATTGCAGCTTCGAGTAGATGGTGGTTTCAACCTTAACCTGAATTCAAAAACCTTGCCAGCTCCCAATATGAGTACCCTAGGCTTCCCTGCAGTTACTGTGTCAGATGAGCAGAGTGGTCCTACAAAATATGCAGGAGATGATCTTCAACATAGTGCCACTCCTTATCGATCATCTGACAAGAACAAGATTCTTATGTTCAAATCCAGTTCTTCCCTTCCATCTAGAGGTGCCTTGGATTTCACTTCAGGTATCAGGAAAATGACATCTCAAGATTCTGGAGTATGGAAGTACGATGGAAATGGTTCTCCTGATTCAACTGTTGGGTCAAGTAGAAATTCTCATGGGTTGGCTAATACCTACAGTGCTGCACCTGGAAGAGGGGTTTATGCTAATAGGTTGCAAACACATGGGTCAGCTCATTCTGCTCCTGTTTGGCCTGAAATTGGAGACTCAATGGGTAACATTCTGCACTACTAATCATGTGTTTATACAGCTTTTAATAGGAGCTATCTATGGCTTTATCCATATCTATTTATTTTAATATTATTGAGGTGGCAGCAAATTTATACTCTGAACTGCGGGAAGAATCTCAAGACAATGCACGTTCGCGTAATGCCTTTTTTGACCAGGTATCTCCTTGGAAATTTATTGCACATATTTAAACTGATATATTAATAGGTTAGGCATTTTTGTTAGGAGGCAATGAAATAAGTTGTTGAACCATTTTTCCGCCTAATTTCTCAACCACATTTTATCCTTTAATTATTTACATTTTTTCGTTTATTTGTGTCACTTTTGGCTTTTGCAACCCTGCAAATGATTCTGTGACTTTACAGTGGTCAACCAAGTTATATCAGGAATCAATTAGCTTTTAGCTAGATGTGCAACCAAATAGAAATTATTAATAGAATACAAACTCCAATAGTCTTTTAAGGTAAACTTCATTTTATTTCATTTCGACTCAGTCACAACTATCCATTTAATTATCCTGAATAAGCATTTTCCTTTTATGAATAGCCCTTGCTTTCCAAAGTTGATGATACTGTTCAAAGCACAGAGTGCATCTAGTCATTGACCACTAGACAGGTCGAAGGCCAATCTCTAAAGTTTTACTGCCGTGTCTAATATCGAATGTGAATTTTGCTCTAAAATTCCGTCACTGATATCCCTTTTTCTCTCTTCCCCCACTGCATTTAGTCTGCTCAACCTATCTGCATTGTTAAGTGATACTGCATTTTTAAATATATTTACAATAGGTGCGTCAAGGATTTCTCATTGGCAACAAGACTCTAGCAAAGGAACTTAGCTTTAAAGGACCGCTGCAGAATATGCATATGAAGGCAGCTCATGGAAATGCTGAAGAATCCATATATCGCCAGAGGTTTGTCATTTCTTTCCTGTCACACTTAGTTCCTTGACACGGTTGTTTCTGTTATCGTTATTGCTTTTGAGATCTGTTTATCAGTGGTTGCTGACATCGAGGTTACTTGTAATTGTTTTGTAACCATCACTTCCTTCCTTGCTCCCTACCCTTTCTCCTTTCTCCATCTGTCCATCTTTCGAACTCGCAGCTCTGAGGAATCAATATACCTGAGTTTATTGGTTATGAATCTTGGTCACTGTTTGTTCTTATTCCGGTAATCTAAGTCCGTGTTATTATTTTGGTCGTACTAGTCTGTTTTGTTCGACTGTTATGAACAACAATACTACAGGAACCAAGCTCATCCAGAGATTGTCGGGGTTCCGCAACGGATCATAGATCTGCATGGATTGCATGTTACCGAAGCCATTCATATGCTCAAGTATGAACTATCAGTGCTGAGGAGCACAGCACGGGCCGCAGATCAGCGCCTGCAGGTTTACATAAGTGTTGGAAGTGGCCACCAGACAAGAGGTTCTCATATTCCTGCTAGACTTCCAGTTGCTGTACAACATTATCTCCTTGAAGAAGAGTGCCTTGACTATACCGAACCACAGCCAGGGCTACTTCGTGTGGTGATACATTGAAACCATGAACTCGACAGGCACGAGTTCCAGGAGTTTTTTACACAACAAGAAAGAAAAAAAAATCAAGTGTAGCCATTTTTGTATCTATACATGGAGGAAACGGAAACAGAAAAGGAAGTATTTAAAGTTTGAAAAAATTGGAAAAAAAATCGGAAAAGGGGGTTGGTAAAAAGGAAAAAGAGAACAGAACAGCTGAATCGAGAAGTGTATGATTAATGTTTAGAAGCTTAGATGAGAGTAGCAAATGGCATTTTGGTAGAGCATCGGAGGGAGGGTTGAGGCAAGTTCTTCTTCTCCGTTTTGTTAATTTTGTATCTTTAATTTATACTTTGTTAAATTCCTTCAATTACATGATGATTGTACACTTCATGAAAAGTGGACTCTTTGTGCCAATATTTGACTATTTCTAGGATTGATGCTGAAAATTTTCACTTAATTGTTTCATTCACGAGTAGAGCATATGTTCAACGACACACACAACATGTATTACTGGTGCTCGAACCCGGATTTCAAGGGATGATAAACATCTACCTTTGCCACCAGGACACAAGGGATGAGCTAAACTTAAAATTTAATTTCTTTTGGAGTACAATATATCTTATCACTACATTTAACTAAATTTTATGTTTGATTGTTAAACTTGTTCGATTTTAAGTCGAAATAAAACACTTAAATTCAATTTATTAGATTTTGAGTCAAAATTAAAATATTTAAATTTAATTTATCTAACCACTTAAATTATTGGAGTTCGACTCAACAATCAGGGTTTTATTTTCCAGTTCGGAATTAAAATAATTTACAAGTGCATGAATTCGTTTTATACGGCCAAGCCAACCGTGTTGAGCACAGATTTTTCGTTTTCCTTTGGTTCAGCCTTTTTTGAGCTTATTGGCTCACACTTAAAAAACGTGCTACATTACGTGTCGAGCCATTATTGGTCGTCTTCATACCTCTCACAGTGGCGCGTAATCAAACGGCTTTCCTCCAAATCCTTTGAACAGCTTTCAAACTTGAAATTGTTCAGTTTTAGATCAGTTTTGAACAAAAAAAATCTCAAATTTAAATAAAAAATAAACTAAGTTCCTCCATTAAAAATATTAATCGAAATAATTTTTAACTTAATTATTCTGTAAATAATAAATTTGAATTTGTTTAACTACTGCCCCAGCCTCAGCCCTTTAAATCAAATTTCTTTTCCTGCAAACAAATCCTGTAAATTTCATAGAATCAATGTACTTGCACTGCAGTCTGCAGCAATTCCATTTTCTCTTTAGAACTTCACGTATATTTTGTGTTTTTCATCTTTTTTCCTTTTCTTTTTGTGCCATTTGCTTCTTTTGTATAAATCATCAGCATTCAACATGCATTCTCCCATGGAGGAGCAGTGTAATCCTGATACTATGGTTTCAGACATTGATGATCATGCTAAGAACCACCCTTCTTCATCTTCAAATCCTAAGCACTTAAACCCCAGAGGGTTTTGCCCTTTTCTTCCTCATTTTCTTTCTTTTGAGCTTGAGAAATTTCTTCTTCTTTTTTTTTAAATTTTTGTTTACTTGTGTTGTAGGTACCAGTTGCAGGTGTATGAAGTTGCAAAGAGAAGGAACATTATAGCAGTGCTGGATACAGGTGGAGGGAAGACAATGATAGCTGTGATGCTTATTAAAGATTTTGGTCAAGCTATCAACTCCACTGTCAATAAAAAGTTGATTCTTTTCTTGGCCCCCACTGTTCATCTTGTTAATCAGGTTTGCCTTTTTTTCCTGGAAAGTTTAAAAATTTATTCTGGTTATGTAAAAAAAAGGGTTGAACTTTGAAGTTATATACTTATATGTGTATGTACTTATGCATGTATGTATGTATTGTGTTTGCAGCAATTTGAATATATAAAGGTTCATACAAGTTTGGAAGTTGAACAATACTATGGAGCTAAAGGGGTTAATGAATGGAACTCTGATTGTTGGGAGAAAGAAATAAAGGAGCATGATGTAAGTTTGCATTTTTACTTTCTTGAACAAGGCTTTTTCTAATCCTAATTCAGTAAAACTTGAAAAACTGAACATTTCTAGTAGAAGTTGCTGTTTGTCATTTAATATTCTTGCACATTGCAGTTCAAACTTTTATTCCTCGGTAATAGTAATGTGATTCTTCGTATCAAGTTATGCACTTGTATGTTCTTGATCTTATAGGTTCTGGTTATGACACCCCAAATTCTATTGAATGCATTGAGAAAGGCATTCTTGAGTTTAGAGATGATGTCCTTGATGATAATAGATGAGTGCCACCATGCTACCGGTAACCATCCGTATGCAAAAATAATGAAGGTCGGGAATCCGCATCATATTCTTGCATGAATTTGATGAATGATCTTTTATTTCATCTTTTCATCTATTTGTTTTCTGATTAAAAGTGGAAACATTGTTGTGTTCTTATTTTGAGTTAGGAATTCTATCACAAATCTAATATCAAGCCAAAGATTTTCGGAATGACGGCATCACCTGTAGGTAGCAAAGGTAAGGTCGTATACTCGTATTATGTTATTTTGTACTTGAATGCAATTATAAATTTGATCCTATGCTTTTATCTCAACAACTTTCTGCAGGTGTCTCCTCGAGCAATCACTGCGAGGATCAAATATCGGAACTTGAAAGTGTTTTGGATTGCTTGGTATTTATTTATATTTTCTTTTGTGTGTGGTTTGCTATGACTGATTTTCTGGAAAAATCCTATGTTAATATGAATTATATCTTGAAAATGTGCTGCTGCAGATATATACAATTGAAGACAGGACAGAGATGGAAGCATATGTTCCTATAGCAAAAGAAAGTTGTAGATTTTTTGATCCGACACAATTTTCTAGTTTGGATTTGAAAGCAGAGGTCGAAGCCTCTTGGTTAAAGGTATCGGTGCACTTTTATAAGTGACGCATATGTGCATAGAAATAAGTTGTTCGATCTTTACAAGTCGGGGATGTTGAATGCCTTCTTTTTCTTGGAATCTGGTTAGATGGATGCTTCGTTGTCAATGTTGCAAGGCTCGATTCAAACATTATATACAGACATGGAAGATAAGTTGAAGACCCTCCGGAAGCGGTTATCAAATGATCTTGCTAAGATTATGCATTGCCTCGACTATCTTGGTCTCATATGTGCTTATGAGGTATGATTTTGTGCTGTCTATAAATTTCAACTAGAGTGGATAGGAAAATGATTATCGAAGTGCAAAAGCTTGTTCCTCAAGTTTTCCTTTACCTTATAAAATTCAAGCTGTTCTTGTAACCGACACATCTTTTGATTACTATTTAATCACCGAGATGGAAACAGTCTTTGTTCTGTTCATCTAGGATTTTAACACGGATAAGGTTCATTCGGGCTTTGCATTGTTTGATTCTACTATGTTTTCCCATTTGTTCTTTGTTTAAAGTGCTTTCTGTTACTTCGTTCGCAGGCCGTTAAAGTTTGTCTCGAGAACATCCCTGACATGAGAGAGGAATGTGAAGCATATAGAGGGAGTGTATTGCATTGTAAAGATTTCCTCGAGGAAGTGCTACGGATAATTGGGGAGTCCCTTCCCCTTGGTATACTGAGTGGTACCTTTTTATCGTATTTCTTTTTCCGGTTTACACCGTATTTAGAGATGTTTAACTTCAGATACATTTGACTGTAACTTATATGGTTCTCTTCTCATCTCTTCAGGTGATGAAAATTTTCTGAATTCCGAGTTTGATTGCTTAAAGGCAGTAGATTTTGGTTATATATCTCCGAAACTGCATGAGCTACTTCAACTTTTTCAATCCTTCGGGTAATATGAAACTTCTGTGGTAAGTTTCTTTGAATATAATAGCAATATAGGCTTACTCTTACATTTTGTGGTTGCAGGGAACCTAGACAAGTATTGTGCCTCATTTTCGTTGAAAGAATTGTTACCGCGAAAGTGATCGAAAGATTTGTGAAGAAATTAAGTCATTTATCGCATTTCGTGGTTTCATATTTGACTGGAAGTAACACATCAGTCGATTCCCTGTCACCGAAGAAGCAAAAGGAAACTTTGGAGTCAATCCGATCCAGGAAGGTATCTGATCCTTTATATGATAGCTTATATGCACTGATGTTTAGATATTTTAGGGTCAATGATTACGGGCTTTACGCAGGTGAATCTATTATTTGCTACCGATGTGGTCGAGGAAGGAATTCATATACCAAACTGCTCGTGTGTGATACGTTTTGACCTGCCGAAAACAGTCCGGAGTTATGTACAATCTCGAGGAAGAGCTAGGCAGATTGATTCTCAATTCATCATGATGCTCGAGAGGTAAAATCATGTTCCTTGTTAAGCACGCAAGTGATGCTTAACTGTTATACTTGTGACTCTGATTTATGATACTATGGGGTAGAATCTAACTGATGCATTGACAGGGGAAATGTGAAGCAAAGAGATCAACTATATGAATTAATCCGGAGTGAATCTTCAATGACAAATGCAGCTATTAATAGAGATCCTGACCTATGTCTCCCGGAAAATCGTATGTTCAAAGAAACAAATGTTTATATTGTGGATACTACTCGAGCTTCCGTTACTGCAGATTCTGCTGTTAGCTTCATACATCAATATTGTGAAAAGCTCCCTGGTGATAAGTATGCATACATCTGCTGTTTCTTAGTATTTCATCGTCGTTCCATTTCAATTCTCTTGTTGTTCAGGCCATTGACCTCGCAATATCATGGTCTGTTGAATGTAGGTATTACATGCCAAAGCCGAGTTTCAGGTTAACGTGTTCCGGGGGGTTATACGAATGTGAATTAAGGTTGCCTGCTAATGCAGCCTTTCAAACAATAGTTGGTCCTCTATCTAGGAGTTCTCATCTAGCGAAATGTCTTGTTTGCCTAGAAGCATGCAAGCAGCTTCATCAAATGGGTGCATTAGACGATCATCTCGTTCCATCCATTGAAGACCCTTCCGAAAATCATTGTATTTCGAAAAGAAAAGACTCCGGTTCAGATTCAGGGGCAGGTATATATTGTATAGATCAACTTTCTCAGTGAAAAACTCCTGTTTAATGACTCATTTTGCAACTCTGGTTTCGAATGCGTAAGAGAAATTAATGTCTCTCGTTATGGCATGTGATAAGTATTGATGTCTTGTGTTCCAAATCGAACTATATAGCTCATTACTTTGCTCGATTTCAGAGTCATCTTCTGCATGAAACATGTATCTCTCTACTTAAATCAACACTATTTAGGATCGTGGTTGCGATAATGGAACATTATACTATTACTATTACTAGACCGCCTTTTACTTTGCTCGGTTCTCACTTAATTTCGTTATTGCTTCTGCTTGTCTTGTGAAATTTGCTTCGTATTCCCATTTACAAAGGAACTACAAAACGGAAGGAGCTGCACGGAACAACTTGCGTCCGTGCATTATCTGGAAGCTGGGGAGAACCTGATGCTGCTGTTTTCTTTGCATATAAATTTAACTTCTCATGCAGTATTGATAGTATTGTTTTTTCTGCATTTGTTCTTCTAATCGAAACAAAGCTTCCTAATGACGTGGAGAATATCGAATTGGATCTTTACTTGATCGGAAAGATAGTTAAGTCTCATGTTTCTTTGTATGGGAAAGTGCATTTGGATGCTGAACAGGTATAATAGACATAGGGTTAACATACTTTTTCTTTTCCCAGGTAAAGTACTTACATCTAATCTCGTTGCTTCATTTACAACTTTCTTCACCCTAGATTACGAAAGCGAAGCGGTTCCAGGAAATTTTCTTTAATGGCTTGTTTGGGAGGCTATTTGTTGGATCAAAACTGTCCGGAACAACGAGAGAATTTTTACTTCAGAAGGAAACAAGCTCATTGTGGCATCCATCTAATATGTATTTGCTTCTGCCCCTTGAGTATAGTTCAAGTAATGAATTGAGAATAAACTGGCCCGGGATAACAGCAAGTACATGTGCTGTAGAATTTTTCAACAAAAATTCTTTATCAAGCACCAGTGACGATGGAGGCAATCCGTCGTTGAACCAGACCGATGCATCCGTGACACAATGCAAAGAGACCAATGTAATCCACTTTGCTAACCGTTCGGTTGATGTTAACAATCTTAGTAATATTGTTGTATTGGCTCTTCATACCGGAAGAATCTATTCTACCATTGAATTAATGTTTGGTACATCTGCTGAAAGTTCTTTCAATGAAACTGTTGACACGGAATCAACCGAGTTTGCGAATTTCTCCGAATACTTCAAGAAAAAGTAAGTCCATAGGTGATTCCACAAAATGTTCTTTTGTCCATATTGATTTATTGGTTCCACTGACAACAATAGCTTTGATCAGGTACGAGATCGTGCTGAAACATCCGGGACAGCCTTTATTGTTGTTAAAGCAGAGTCATAACCCGCACAACTTGCTCGTCGATTTCACCGATGAAGGTTTGTTAATTTTTTTTCACTGCATTTTGCTTCCTGTAATCTGCAAAATTATAGCAGTAACTTATTGTACCTTATTCATATGATTTCTAATCTTTTCCCTTTACTAAGCAGGTTTTTCGGAACAGGCATCACAAGCAGGCTTGATTTACGAAAAGCCATGGAATACTATCCACATGCCACCTGAGCTTTTGCTCGTCCTCGATGTTCCGTTCGATGCTCTAAAATCATTCTACTTACTACCCTCATTGATGCACCGGCTGGAGTCCTTAATGTTGGCTAGCCAACTTAGGGAAGAGATCGACTTTCATTCTAGCAACTTCGATATACCGAGCTCATTGGTTTGTTCTACCGTTGTCATCTAACTTTGTTTCCGAAATGAATTGTCCCTTTAATAAAAATTTGATATCTTTATTTACACTAATAGATCCTGGAAGCACTGACATCGCTTAGATGTTGTGAAAGTTTTTCAATGGAGAGGCTGGAGTTGCTCGGGGATTCGGTTCTAAAGTATGCTGTGAGCTGCTACCTCTTTCTTAGATATCCCGAGAAACACGAAGGACAATTATCTTCCAGGCGTTCATGGGCAGTTTGTAATTCAACACTGCACAAGTTGGGAACTAACCACAAATTACAGGTTGCTATCTTGTTGTGTTTGTTCGAATCGTGTCACTTCTACCTGTATTGGTGATCTTATGAGTTCTATAAATTGTTACTCGGTTGCATTGTTTTTGTTTCTTATATAACAGGGTTACATTAGAGACTGTGCTTTCGATCCACGGCGTTGGTTAGCTCCAGGACAACAATCGGTCCGCCCTGTACCCTGCAAATGTGGGGTGGATTCTCGAGAAGTTCCTTTAGATAAAATGTTTCAGACCGAAGACCCGAAGACTAAGGTTGGTATATCCTGTGATAGAGGCCACCGATGGATGTGTTCGAAAACCATATCAGATTGTGTTGAAGCTCTCATAGGAGCATACTATGTAAGTGGTGGATTGATTGCTGCTCTTCATGTGATGAAGTGGCTCGGGATTGATGTCGAACTCGATCCCTCTTGGGTAGCTGAAGCCATTAATCGTGCCTCCCTGCAATCCTACGTCCCTAACGACGAAATCCACATCATAGAGTCGAAAATCGGCTACAAGTTTTCTATTAAGTTTTTGTTACAGGAGGCCTTGACACATGCATCCGTGCTTGAGTTCTATTGTTATCAGGTACGAGACCGCGGTTCGTATAATTTATATAGCTTTGCATTTACAAGCTTGAAGTCTCATATGATCTCAAAATTTTCTTCAGAGGCTTGAATTTCTTGGTGATTCTGTGTTGGACTTGCTGATAACACGATATCTCTACCGCAACCATGCCGATATAGATCCGGGAGAGTTGACCGACCTTCGCTCAGCTTCGGTTAATAATGAAAATTTAGCTCAAGTTGCTGTTCGTAATGACCTTCATAAGCATCTTCAACATTGTTCGACTTTACTATTAAACCAAATAAGTGAATATGTACAGTCCTTCCCTGAATCTCGTGACGCTACGCAATCACGGCCCGACATTAAAGGTCCGAAGGTATGTTCTAGTGTTATCGTTTTTATACCGAAAAATTAGAGATATGGTTTCTGCTGCTTATGCAACTTTATCATATATACTTTCCGGTCTCTACTTTCTTATTTCCAACAGGCTCTTGGAGACCTGGTTGAAAGTATTGTTGGGGCAATTTTGATTGATACAAACATGAATCTTGATGAAGTTTGGAGAATTTCCGAGCCATTGTTATCTCCGATCGTCACTCCCGACAAGCTCGAATTGCCTCCACTTCGAGAACTTTATGAATTATGCGACTCTCTCGGGTATTTTACAAGGGAAAAATGTAGTAACAAGGGAGAAATGGTGCACGCAGAGCTTCGGTTGCAGCTGGATGATATTTTGCTGGTTAGAGTCGGGTTCGGTCGAAGCAAAAAAGTAGCAAAAGGAAAAGCAGCTTCATATCTGTTAAAGGAACTCGAGGTATGTGCGTATTATTATGATCTAAAGCATGCCGAAATATGGCGAATGATGAGGCCGGTCATGTTGATATCAACCATTAATTTCATAACATTTCTTCAGGACCAAGGAATCTTCCGAAGGAGAAAGAAACAGGATCATGCCGATTCGAATAGGACAACCGATGATGATTTGTTCGAGCCAAAAACTCATAAGAGGCAGAAGAGAGCTGATATTCCATTGTTTGATTCTTCGGAAGCAGCAGACTGTTCTAGCACTGCCATCCCAGGTATGCAATATTCGGCTTACAATTCGGTATTAATCTGTATGATTCTCTGCTTTTCTCCACCTTGAAGATCTTGTTTATAGTTATTAAAGCGATAAACCCGAAGAAAGGAGGACCGAGGACCGCTCTTTATGAGCTTTGTAAGAAACTGTTATGGCCCATGCCTACATTCCAAGTAACAGAACACAGATCAAGGTATGTCCCTTTCATCTGTTTCTTATCTCGTAAGGTTTTGTTTTTTTTTTCGATCCGCTACTGCTTTCCCTTGCAGTACTCCTATGGAAATCGGCGAAGGTGCCGAAAGAATAAAGAGGTTTATCAGCTTTGTATCGAAAATCACCTTGAATGTACCAAGATTAGGTGCTATCGAATGCACCGGAGAAGCTAGGGATGACAAAAAGAGCTCTTTTGACTCTGCCGCACTCCTAATGCTTTACAAGCTTGAACAGCAAGGGAAGCTCGTCATCAGCAGATACTAATTCGAGATATCGAGAATAATGTAGTATCGTCCGGCAGTCGTTCATCCATCCAGCAGTGTTTATGAACCCGGTTCTTAACATCGAGTCATGGTCACTGTCATAAGATAACAACATATACCCGTATCGATATGCAAGTCCGAATAACGGAACTTCTATCTTACTTGCCAGCTTACATTAATTAAGTTAGCCAAATTTGTAGATTGCTGGATGGCAACCATTGATGATGGTGAAAGAAACCCTCAACTGCCAATTAAAACTGCAAGAAACATATTATCAGCAAATTTAATGGACCATGTTCCCATGTCCATTGTGATGAAATTTAATGACTCTCAGTCTTTTTCATTTTACTTTTCTAAAGTATCCGTGTGCGTTCGATGTAATATTCGGATATAAACATGTACGAATATTTGTTATATTCGATTTGTGGTTATCCATCTCAACATATACGATTCTGATAATAATCCTATATGCAATATGGCATATTTATTTCAAGTAAATAGGGTAGTTTATAGTTAAACTCTCTGTATATATGCAATAGGGCATAAACAGCTTATGCCAGCTGCTACCTTTTAAAAGAAGAAACTCTCAACTACTTCCACAATGCAATCTTAATGATGGATTATTCATTTTTTTCATAATTTTTTTTGGTTGTCCTCCCACTAATCCGAATCAACCTGCAGTGCATACTTCTTGTCACGGGACCATTATTTTTTCCGAAAAGATATGTCTGATAGGATGTGCAGCGCCATCGTTTATATATTCTAAGACTTCCTTTTGACTTTTCGATGTGAGATTAATGATCCCGCCTCTTCTCAGACGTGACATTATCTCTCACTCAAACTCGTGACTCCCTCGTCACGAGTTTCCGCTCTCGTGATTGACCAATTGTCACGGTTGTCCACCCTACCTACCTTACACGTGGGCGCTCGGCGTGAAATCGAACAGTCAAAGGGTCGCTCTGATACCACTTGTCATGGGGTCATTACCCTCTTTCCAAAAGACATGCTTAAATGATATCAAGCTGCTTAACACTTAGACCAACTCGTTGGTATTTTTTTCATTCTTTTATAAAAAAAATAAAAAAGATAAGTCTGAAATGGTAAGCATCACAAGAACTGTAGGGTCCAAAAACCGAAGAATCAACACCAGAATCAACTTTATACATGTATATATAACTTTTGCCAGTAGGATGATCAAAAGAAAACCCTGTTTTTTATTTTTTTTGGTCTGAATCGGACCAGATTTCATTTAATGAAAGAATTAATGGCGGCTTGAAATATGAAAACAGTTTCAACTACCCACCACCGGCTTCAAATTGGTGTAAGCATTAACTATATCCATCCGCCACCTTACGTCTCACATTTAATACATACATATCATATCTATATATATATGGTGTTGGTTCATCACCGTCCTATAGTTATCTTCTAGCTTCTTAATCTTTTCTCAGGCTTTAATATGGCTAGAAAAGAGCAAGATCTGCTGTCAACCGAGATCGTCAACCGTGGGATCGAGTCATCGGGGCCTAATGCCGGCTCCTTAACGTTCTCGGTTCGGGTTCGGAGGCGGCTCCCGGATTTTCTTCAGTCTGTTAACTTGAAATATGTGAAGTTGGGGTACCATTATTTGATCAACCATTGGATTTACTTGGCTACCATACCTGTGTTGGTGCTTGTTTTCAGTGCTGAAGTGGGAAGTCTAAGTAGGGAAGAGCTTTGGAAAAAACTTTGGGAAGATGCTCGATACGATCTCGCGACCGTGCTTTCCTTTTTCGCCGTGTTCGTGTTCACCGTCTCGCTTTACTTCATGTCACGCCCGAGGTCGATTTATCTCGTCGATTTCGCTTGTTATCGCCCCCATGATGATCAAAAGGTGAACAACTTTTTTTAAGCATAATCTTACAAGTAGAATTATGTCTTTTTTTTCTTCTTCTTATGTTACCTATTGTCTTATAGGTAACTAAGGATCAGTTCATCGAACTTGCTCGATGCAAGTTCGATGAACTGAAAAAAAATAATCTTACAAGAAGAATTATTGTCTTTTTTTCTTCTTCTTCTTCTTATGTTTCGTATTGTGTTATAGGTGACTAAGGATCAGTTCATCGAACTTGCACGAGCATCGGACAAGTTCGATGAACCGAGTCTTGAGTTCCAGAAGAGGATACTCAAGACATCAGGGATTGGTGATGAGACTTATGTTCCGAAGGTGATTATGTCGAAAGAGAACTGTGCCACCATGAAAGAAGGCCGGCTCGAAGCGTCGACGGTGATGTTCGGTGCACTCGACGAGCTGTTCGAGAAGACGAGGATTCGCCCCAAGGATGTTGGGGTTCTTGTTGTGAATTGCAGCATCTTTAACCCGACGCCGTCGCTCTCGGCGATGATCATCAACCACTATAAGATGAGGGGCAATATTTTGAGCTATAATCTTGGCGGGATGGGGTGCAGTGCCGGGATTATTGCGGTGGATTTGGCTCGGGACATGTTGCAAGCCAACCCGAATAACTATGCTGTTGTGGTGAGTACCGAGATGGTGGGGTACAATTGGTACCCGGGTAAGGATCGGTCCATGCTTGTTCCGAATTGTTTTTTCAGGATGGGATGCTCTGCCGTGCTTTTGTCTAATCGCCGTCGTGACTACCGCCGTGCTAAGTACAGGCTTGAACACCTTGTAAGGACGCATAAGGGCGCTGATGACCGGAGTTTCAGGTTTGTTTACCTGTTCAAGCGGGATAATAACAGTTAACGCTACATTACAGCTTTAGTAGATGAGTAGGTCTGCACAATTAATGCGTATTTAGGCTTTTCAGCCAACTACTTTCCGATCAATTAAATAGTCTTTAATTTATGACAATAAATTATCAATTAGAAGAAAATATTAAAACATTGATATAAAATAAAACTCGATAAAATAATATGAATATTATACAAATATATTAAGGGTTTGTCTAACCTATGCATACATGTCTAGGTTAAGAGTCATTTAATAAATTATATTTAATATAAGATTCTATTTGAAAAAATAACAACCATTTAACGTATTACAAAACTTTAAAAGATTCAATTAAAAAATCTAAACACAAAACCTTAAATTATATACCCTAAACCCTAAATTCTAACTCTAAACACTAAACCGTAAAACCTAAAACCCTAATCTTAAAACTCAAACCTTAACCATGAACCTTAAACCTTAAAAATAAAACCTAGACCCTAAACTATAAAACCATAAATCGTTAAATATAAAAACTAACCTTAAACTCTAACCCTAAATCCTAGACACTAATTGTACCATTAAAACTCTAAACACTAACCATAAAACCATAAACCCTAATTATACCTCTAAAACCCTAAACCCTAAAAACCTAAAACCCTGATAATAAAACCATATGATCCTAAAACCCTAACCATAAAACCATACAATCTTAAACCCTAAATCCTAAAACTATAAACCATAGACCTTAATACATTAAATGAGAATTTTTTTAGAATCTTTTAGGGTTTTGTAATACATTAAATGATTGTTATTTTTTCAAGTAGAATCTTTTATTTAATACAAGCTATTAATTGACCCTTTAACCTATGCATGTATGCATAAGTTAGAAAAAGCCATATATTAATATCTCAAATTTCATATACCAATTATTTAAAATTTTATATAAATATATATACTATATTTTTTTATAACATTCGATGTACAATGCTTATACTATCTAGGTCCTACTAGTCATAAATCAAAAAATATTGAAACGCTTAAAGCATAATTAATCTAATATCTTCATGTAAATTGTACCAACAATAATGCCAATCAAACTATACTCGATTGAATCATTTTATAATAATGAAAATAATTCAGCAAGATTAAAATTTTAATGTCTATTTTATAAGTTTTTAAGGTTTAATTATAAAAAATACAGCCATGTGTAGACTCTACTCTTTAATAAAAATGAACTGAACTTGTGAATCAGGTCAATCTACCAAGAGGAAGACGAACAAGGTTTCAAGGGTCTTAAAGTGAGCAAAGATCTTATGGAAATCGGCGGAGACGCCCTCAAAACCAACATCACAACACTGAGTCCACTCGTTCTACCCTTCTCGGAGCAGCTCTTCTTCTTCGCCACATTAATCTGGCGCCATTTCTTCGGCGGCAACAACAAATCAAAGGCCTCCCTCTCGCCATCCTCGAAGCCATACATCCCGGACTACAAGCTCGCGTTCGAACACTTCTGCGTGCACGCGGCCAGCAAGACCGTGCTGGACGAGCTGCAAAAGAACCTGGAGCTCAGCGACAACAACATGGAAGCGTCGAGGATGACACTGCACCGCTTCGGCAACACCTCGAGCAGCAGCATATGGTACGAACTGGCGTATTTGGAAGCGAAAGAGAGGGTCAAAAGAGGCGATCGGATTTGGCAGATCGCGTTCGGCTCTGGGTTTAAATGCAACAGCGTGGTTTGGCGGTCGATGCGTCGAGTGAGGAAGCCTTCAAGGGATAATCCATGGCTTGACTGCATTGATAGATACCCTGTGAGAGCTTGAATTTGGTTTTAATGGCTGCTGCTTCCTGCTTGGTTGATAATAATGGCCTAATTCAACTGTATGAAACATGTTTCTTAATTATACTCTGGATTAATATTTGGGTGGAGTTTTTTAATTTTATAAATTAAATTATAAGATTAAATAATGAGTTATGGATGCAAACAATTCAAATATGAGAACAAATCAATACTAAAAGAATACAAGAAATAACAAAATAAATGAAGCAAAGGAACTGCATACTCAAAACCATTGTTTCTTCATACAGAAGCCTCAATCCTCGGCTCGAACGAGAATGCAGACGTGAACTCCAAGGCTTCACCGTTCATCGAACATTCGGGCAGTTCGACCCATTGGTTTGACGCGAAATCGTAGAGTACGTAACTGCAAAGCTCGGCAGAGCTTAAGCAGATAAATATCTGATCACCAGCACCAACACAGTTTATGTCCAACTTCTTGTCATAAAACTCATGCGACATTGCAGGTGGCATTGCTGCGATCTGATTCCATGTCTTTGTTTTCAGATCGTACCACCACACCCTGAGGCTAGCACTTTCGAAGAAGTCGGATAACACGACGACTAGAATCTCTCCTTTACATTCTACCATGTCAATGGAGTACTCGGAAAAGAGCGGCAACAGTCTCGGATATTCGGAGAAACACTTTTGGGTTAGATTGCAAGCAATTACTGTGCCTGAGGAGCTGAGGAAATAAACAATCTCCTCTCCATCTTTAAGTGTAAGCACCGATGAATATTGCTTGGATGGGCTTCTTTGCATGTTGGTTACCACTACGTTTCCAGTTTTACTAAGGAAGTAGACCGCATCATCGTCATCGTTATAGTCGGATTCCGTACAATCATCAGCTTTTCTCCTCAATATAATCTCTGTTTCCCAGCAATTATCAATTGAGTTATAAACTTTGAATGAAAGCTTTGGAAGATCACCAGAGACTAAGACAAGTTTGTATAAACCATGGTAGTTGGAATATGCACACATCGCAATAGCACGAAGAGATCGACCACGAGAGTTCGGATCCACAGGAGGGAGTTCTCGACAAGATCCTGTCACAGGATTGCACACTATATAACCTCCGGACGTATTCCGGAAACATAAAAAGCCACCGGACGCAGCAACCGGAATCGAATCACGATTACATGTATGCAAGAGGGAAGGCGGGTGGTTGAGCGTTTTCCAACTACTTTCAGCAGAGTCGAAGACTATCGATCGATTAAGCTTTGAATCCACCATGAAAAACCAAGGATCCCTTGAAGGAATCCTCGAGCAAGCCAGCTTGAAACTTTCAGATTCCGCCATCAATTTCCATCTCTTGCACACCGAACCGATGCGAAATACCATCGACGTCGGCAGCCATGAAAGGACCCTTTCTAAAAGATCTTCATTGAACTCATCCAAGGAAAAATCCAACATCTCAAGGCCATTTTCTTCTTCAAGCAACTTCCTCTTCCTAGATGGCCTTGAAATGCAGCCATTAGCAACCTCCATTAACAGATTACTTCACAAAATCAACTGCAATGAACAAAAGATGATATCAAAACACTATTAAACAAAGGAATCAAAGGGAGTGGAGAAGCTAAGAGTATATGAAACAAGGCAAATAAGGCTTGAATATCGCATCCATCAAATTAAAGATTAGGCAAAACTTGACAACCTAACTAACATAGCCATTAAAGGTCTAGAAAGCACTAAAACAAAGGGGTCCAACCATCCAACAAGAAAAGAACTTGAGCTCCACCTAATTGCATTTCAATGAAAAATAAATTTGGGAATCCATCAATTGAAGAGTGAAAACTAAAAAAATTACAAAAAGGGAAAATTTTTACAGTTCTAATCTAACAAAGCTAAAACATAACCTGGTAAAAGAAGAAGCTTGAAAGGGATAAAGGGGAAGATCAAAGAAGGGAAATGTAGCTGTTGATGGTGGGGAAGCTAAAGGGGTGAATTTGTGGGTTTTAAAAGAGTGACAAAATTGGAACAGACCCCAAAGCAAAGCAAAAAACACAAAAGAGAGAAAGCAACAGTAAAGATATTAGCAAAGTAAAAGGTGGGTTTTTTAAGAGGAAGGGAGGTAGGAAACCTCCTTGGGGTTGTTTCTTTTTGTAAGCGTTGACACACTATAGACACGAGCGAGCGTATCAAAGCAAAGATTTAAAATTTACAAAAAAGAACAAAAGTGAAAGTGAAGCCTCATACACAGGGGTTAAGACTTAAGAGACAGCAAATGAAACAAAAATCTAGGATGAGTTGACTCATGAAAACTCGACTGGGTGGATTAGATTCTGGGTTTTGGGGCCAACGCTATGAAGTATGAACTAACACAAAGTGAAAGAAAAGAAAGAGTAAAAATAATGGTATTTCGCCATTTCCATGTCAAAGGGCTCTCATATCAGCTCCATTGCTGACCTTTGTAAAGCAAAAGAAAGAAAGAAAGAAACTTTGGGGGTAGAGTTTTAGCTTTGCTTTTGTTCTGCCTTCGAATCTCCTCTTTATTCTTTTGTTTTCTCTTTTTTCTTTTTCTTTGTTCTTTGTATTAAAAGTCAAAATGCTCCCCAGAAACAAGAATTGATTCATATATATAAAAACCCTAATAATGAAGATAATGAACCATCGAACTGTAAAACATTCCGTCCTAATTTTATAAAATTAATTTTAAAATAACATAATTTATGTTTGAGAATTTCTTTTAAAAATTTACAATTGTATAAAAATATAATGCGGCGTTCGAGGCACATTTTCCTCTTAAATCGAGATCTTGTACCTCCAAACGCCAATTAAAATTTATGTTTAGTTTTACGGTGGTAGAATTAATTTTGAATCATCGTAATTTTATACAATTAATTTTGTGTATAATTGAATTTAAAGTAAAGTGAAAGAAAAAGGCGTTAAGAAAGATTGTCATTGAAACATATAGTATAAATGTGTTTCGCTTATTGATGAGTACACATAATAGTTTGGGGGAGTTGTTCTTTACTCCATTATATTAAAGAACTACTTAACTGTCGGTGAGAGATCTCTTTTCGTGTTGTTAAGCGATCGGCGAATCAGGCTGCGGATCAAATTTTTAAGATGGATCGTTGGAATGAATTTATCTCTCGAATTTTCGAAGATATTTCTGCTGCATTAGTTGATGTGGTTCAGGCGGACTTGCTTGGGGTTGTTGGTTAGGGGTGTTCCATGCAACGTTGGTAATTGGTCGTGAGATTGAATTAGTTTTGGTGTTTTATTTTGTATCTCTTTATGAGTTTGTTATGAACATTTTTAGTATATCTCGAAGTACTCTTTTCTTATATTTATGTTTAGGAAGATTTTTAACGAGGTCTCGGGTATATTGTTTTTTTTTTTTTTTACCGAAAAAAGCCGCTAATTATTGCATAAGCTTGTGTGTTTCAAACAGGGAGACTCGGATCTCGATGCTTATCTTGAATGGACGGGGCCTTACTTTTTCTTACTTAAACCAGCCTGCTTTTATTCATTTTAGCCCATTGTTTTCTGGGCATCAATGAGAGCCCATTCAAACGTATGTCCGTACACATATAATATTAATTAGGGTAAATTGCACTATTAGCCATTTAACTTTTAGAGAACTTTTACATTGGTTACCTGCAATTGTTAAAAAATGTTTTCATTAAGATTATTATTGTTAAAATTTGCTGATGTGACACGTTAAAGTTTTTTTTCTAAAAAGAATTTAATTTTATATCATCACCAATGTCAAAATGTTGATAAACAGAGGCGTTGTCGATAAATTCCAACGGTAAAAATTTATTTGGTCAATATAGTTAGATTTTAAATTGATCTAAGTAAATCGAAATGTTTTAATCGAACAATGAAGGTACGTATCCTCATGATTTCATGGGGGAAGTCTTCCCCAAAACCAATACCAAAGCAACAAATATCAAACCAGTTGTTAAGCAATGCCCGAATCAAACAAATTTAGGATAAGAAAAAGACTTTCATTTTCATCATCCACCTTTTTAAAACCAGACACTAAGCCTTTTTATCAAACATTCCTTCCATGCTGGTTCTGCCATTTGTCTCCAAACTATTACAAACACGTATTGTTCTTATACCTTTCGTGATTTACATCTCCACTTTCTAAAAAAATAATGGTTTTTTAATTCTTTGGTTGATGATTCAAGCTTGGGTTTTGCATTTGGAATCCAGTTCTTTGTTCAATCTTTATGTCATCCCTTTCCCCTTTCGTAAAAAAAAACATTTTTTTTTAGCACAAACCCCTTTTTATACATGTCTTTAAACTCGAAAACCAGACGCATCAGAAAACAACAACTCACTTTCAGAATTCAGACAGTGATTTGTGGTGGTGTTTAAAAATGGGTGGGTTTAGTTTGTTTTGTTTCATGTTTTTGCTTTGCCTGTTGGGATTTGAGAGCAGAGGTGTGTCGGCGGGGTTGGGTTGCAACTGGGGATTGCAGTCGACTCATCGGTTGCCACCGGACATAGTGGTGCGGCTGATGAAAGACAATGGATTCGATAAAGTGAAGCTGTTCGAGGCTGATCCTGCTGCTCTCAAGGCACTTGGGAAATCTGGGATTGAGGTTATGGTCGGAATTCCGAACGATATGTTGGCGTCGCTTGCCGGGAGTCCTGGAAATGCTGAAGCTTGGGTTCAACAGAATGTTTCTACTTTTATTTCCAAATTTGGAACTGATATAAGGTAAACTCAGCTCAATCTCTCGTCTTTCTAATATTTTTTCTTTTATTTTGTCGGGATTAAGTATTCGGTAATCACATCGAATTGGATTGTTTTAAATAAAAAATTGTAAAAAAAAATTAAAGAAGTATTTATGTAACAAAAACTTTTAAAATTTTATAGAAAAAACATAATCTATATAATCAAAAGAAAGGCGAAAAAACTAAAATAATGAGGTTATAAAAGGGTGGAAATCGTCAACGCCTAACTATGAATGGAAATCTTTTACACTTTTCGGTGCCCCTACATATGCTCGCACGCTTAAAATTAAGTTTAGGGTTTTAGGTTAGGAGTTGTGGTTAGGGTTTAGGAAATTTAGGGTAAGCTGTATTTTTTAAGGTATAGGGTGTAGGGTTTAGGATTTAGAATTTAGGGCTAGGACTTGAAATTTAATTTTGTAATATTTTTTAGTGTTGGGGCATAAATAGAAGCACCGAAAAGGGGCAGACGAATTTTATCCCCTAACTATGCCCTCATTGGTGCCTCCATTTTAAAATAGCGGGTTTATCTGTTTAGGGTTTAGTGTTTGGTGTTTAAGGTTGGGTTTAGGGTGAAAGTGTATGAAATTAAGGGTAGGGTGTATTTTTTAATGTTTGAGGTTTAAAGTTTAGGATATGAAAATTAGGGTTAATGCTTAAAATTTAATTTTTAAATATTTTTTAGTAGGGGCATATAAGGACGCATGGTTAGGTCTCGTTATAGAAATAGAAAATTGAAAAGGACAATTCAAAATATTTCATAAATCTGATCGAACCGTACAATATTACCTCAAATTATGAGGTTATAAAAATAGAGAATTGAATAATAAATTATTATATAAGGATTAAATTTTAAATTAATAAATAAATGTATAAGGATTAAATTTTATATTTGAGTGTAATAGAAATCAGCATGGGATTTGTGATTTTCAGGTTTGTAGCCATTGGAAATGAACCTTTTCTTCATAGCTACAAAGATATGTTCATCCAAACAACATTTCCAGCCCTTCAAAACATTCAAGCAGCTCTCGTCAAAGCTGGCCTAGGCAAGAATGTGAAGGTAACGGTACCGTTGAATGCCGACGTCTACCAGACCGACAGCGGCCTACCGTCCGGCGGCGATTTCCGACCTGATATCCATGACCTAATGCTTAAGATCACCAAGTTCCTTCAAGACAATGGCGGCTTTCTTACCGTTAACATCTACCCTTTCCTTAGTCTCCAAGCTGACCCCAATTTCCCTAAAGAATTTGCATTCTTCAACAATGTTGCTAATCCGGTCGTGGACGGTCCTATCACTTACACCAATGTTTACGACGCCAACTTCGATACCCTGATTTCGGCTCTCGAAAAGAATGGCTTCGGACAAATACCGGTCATCGTAG
Organism: Hibiscus trionum; assembly: GCA_030270665.1. NCBI lineage: Eukaryota > Viridiplantae > Streptophyta > Magnoliopsida > Malvales > Malvaceae > Hibiscus > Hibiscus trionum. The sequence goes on along the minus strand of BSYR01000078.1, from coordinate 1,948,015 downwards.
GAGAAGTCGGTTGGCCAACCGATTGTGACCCCAATGCAAACATAGACAATGCCCGAAGGTTCAACCAAGGCCTTCTAGACCGTATTACTAAGGGCCAAGGCACACCTAAACGCCGAACCCCGACCGACATTTACTTGTTTTCGCTTCTCGACGAAGACAACAAGAGTATTGAACCGGGGAACTTTGAGAGGCATTGGGGTATCTTCAATTACGATGGAAGCGTCAAATATCAATTGAATATGGGGAAAGGCAAATCCATTGTCCCGGCCAAAGGTGTCAAGTACTTGTCCAGGCAATGGTGCGTGTTGTCGCCTTCGGCAGGCGTTTCGGACCCCAATGTCTTGTCTCAAAGCATTAGCTTCGCTTGCCAATATGCTGATTGCACAAGCGCTAGCCCCGGATCCTCCTGTGGTAATCTAGATCCCCAGCGTAACGCTTCATATGCGTTTAACATGTATTACCAGACCATGGATCAAAGGAAAGACGCATGCTCTTTCAATAACTTATCCGTGGTTACGACCGTGGATCCGTCTCAGCCGCCTTGTCGGTACGAGATCATGATCGACATAGGAAAACATGAACTCTCTGCCTCTGGCAGTGCTAAGGTGGCCGGAACCGGAAGCCAACTACTTATATCTCTGATGATGGTACTGGCTTTGGTCACCAATGGTGCTCGTTTTTGAGCCGAGCAGTCATTTCTTTTGTTTCTTGATGTTAAAATTTTCCTAGGACTGCCATTGATTATTGGTTTGCCTCCATTGTAAAATTACCATTCATTCTATGAATTTATTGTTGAATCTAATTAGTTTTCGGTCCTTTCGGATACGATCGCAAACGAGTATATCGAATTTATTTTATAAATTTTAAAAAGACATTATATTTATAAGACAAGTAGCAGCAACTGCAAGTAGCCATGTCTGACAGTCTCAACAATTTGCCTTATCTGATCTACTTTGGGCTATAAAAACAAAGAAAAAATCTTCTTAGCTTCTACATCAGCTTTCAATGGCTTCCACCAGTACACCAAAATTCATCATCTTTTTCACCATTTTCTTCTTCTTCTCTTCAACTATGGCTGATGTTTCTTCAACAATTTCTCTGAACCCAAATCTCACTTCCATACGAAGTTTCTGCAACTCAACTCCATACCCAGATTCTTGTTTCGATTCATTGAAGCTTTCCATTTCAGTAAACATCAGTCCAGACATGCTTTTCTACCTCCTTCAAACCCTCAACACTGCATTATCAGAAGCTGCAAAGCTAACGAACCTGTTCTCCAACGCCCGACATGGAAACAATATTGTCGAGAAACAAAGAGGAACACTGCAAGATTGCAAGGAACTCCATGAAACGACACTGTCTTTGTTGGAAAAAACAGTGTCGAGAATCAAAGATGAAGATTCGAGGAAGATAGCCGATGCCAAAGTTTATCTCAGTGCAGCTCTGACGAACAAGGATACATGTTTACAAGGGTTGGATTCTGCATTTGGTCCGCTGAAACTTGTTATTGTGAAATCTTTGATTAGTACTTACAAGCATGTGAGTAACTCTCTTTCAATGCTGCCTAAGTCAGGAAAACGGCACCGCAACCGTCGGCTCTCGCCTCGGGTCGACGACGAGTATGATCCGAGCGAAGTGCTGACTGTTGCGGCGGATGGGACGGGGAATTTCAGTACCATTACCGAGGCTATAAGCTTTGCTCCTAAGAAGAGCAAAGAGAGGGTGATGATTTATGTTAGGGAAGGTGTTTACGAAGAGAATGTGGAGATCCCGAGCTCTAAAACCAACATTGTTTTGCTTGGAGATGGCAGTGATGTCACTTTCATTACCGGGAAACGAAGTGTGGGCGATGGCTGGACCACATTCCGATCTGCAACTGTTGGTAATCTTCGAAACTTGGTTTCGAATTTCGATTTTGATCAAATAAATTTGTCGATTTTAACTCGTTGCAGTTGTAATTCTATGTTGCAGCGGTATCGGGAGAAGGCTTTTTGGCTCGGGACATAACAATTGAGAACAGGGCAGGGCCAGAGAAGCACCAAGCAGTAGCATTAAGAGTGAATGCAGATTTCGCTGCATTCTACAGATGCACCATCAATGGTTACCAGGACACATTATATGTACATTCTTTCCGACAATTTTACCGCGAGTGCAACATATCCGGGACCGTAGATTATATATTCGGGAACGCTGCTGCGGTGTTCCAGGCATGTAACATAATCTCCAGGATGCCAATGCCGGGTCAGTTCACCGTCATCACAGCTCAATCTCGTGATGCCCCGGATGAGTACACCGGGATTTCGATACAGAACTGCTCGATTCTCGCCACGGATGAACTGTACGGGAATTCAAGCAGTGTCAAGAGCTACCTAGGGAGACCATGGAGGGTGTATTCCACGGCAGTTTTTCTTGAAACCTACATTGATGATTTCATCGATCCTAATGGATGGAGGAAGTGGTCCGGTGATGAAGGCTTGGAAACCCTTTATTACGGAGAGTACAATAATTACGGACCGGGTTCGGCGACGGATAACCGAGTCGCCTGGCCTGGATTTCATGTAATGGATTATGAGAGTGCCTATAATTTCACAGTCTCGGAGTTCATCACGGGTGAAGCTTGGTTGGATTCTACTTCGTTTCCATATGATTATGGGATTTAAATTTTACCATCTTTTAGTATGATTATGAGAATGGTCTTCAGATTTACAGGTCAGATTCACGTGGCGAGTTCCAGTTTTCATAGCTCCTGTTTGTACTTTAGAACTGTAAAAAGTGAAAAATTCCAAGCAGAAATTGGCCATGGCGAGCTTGATTGAACTGTAAACTCTGTACATTGGTTTGGCTTTAGCTTTGCATGTCCTACATGGTACCCGTGAAAAATGAATGATAGGTGATCACGTGAGTCTTTTGGCCTTGAAATCTGTGTCCGATTCTTAAAATATAATTATGCAACTAATACTAGGCCTTGTTTGGCAATTAGCGGATAGCTGACAGCGGATTGCATTAGCTGATAGCTGATAGCTGATAGCTGATAGCTGATAGCTGATTGTATTAGCTAATTTGACTAGCGGATTGTATTAGCTGATTGTATAAAAATGTTTGGTAAAATTAACTGATAGCTGTTAACTGTTAACTTATTTAAACAAGTAAAATGACATATAATGACATGTTTATATTCAATACTTGTTTGAATAGTTTATTAGTTATCAATATTTTGTATCTAATTATTAATTAAATTTATAAAATTATTTTTAATATAACTTTTCTAAACATATTCAAATGATTTATATATTAATTTATTATTTATATAATTATTTTAATATAATATAATTTAATTAATCAATAAATTTAAATACACCTATAAATATAAATATGTGATAATAAAAAAAATAAATAGGATTAACTTATAAATAGGGTGAGAAAATATTTCATTTAGGTTATTTTGAGATTTTTAGTAATTGGTAAGAGTAAAAGAGTCTTTACACCTCTAATATCAAAAATCTCCTATTATGAGCTTTTTCAAAATTAGCGGTTTCACCCCAATCCGCTCTTTCAATCCGCTATTTATCAAACAACAATATTAACGAATTTGACTAGTCAAACCTCTAATTATGCATCAAACCTCTAATTTTTGCTCAAACCTCTCTTTACCAAACATGGCCTAGATCATAAATATAAAGATATAATTTCCAAAAGCAAGATGGTAGAATAATCCAGATCTGTGTACTTTAGATACTCACTCTGTCTCACTAAACTGTCATGTTTGAGTCAAACTTTTTTAAGTTTGACTTTTTATAATTTAAAATTTATTATTGATAAAAATAAAAAAAAATATTTTAAAAACCTTGAATCAAGTAATTTTTAAATATATATTTTATAAATTTTAATTAATTAAAAATTTTAAATAATTTTGACCAACACGTGACAGTTTAGCAGGACGGAAGGAGTATAATGTATCCAAATGGCGCCGGACCTAACATCCATCTTAGGCTAGAGTGAGGTCATTCGGAGAAACATACAAGGGCTCAGCACTCAGCAGCCTTCGGCAATGATGTCTGCCACGGGTAAATGCCGTGAAGGGAGCACTACACTGCACGTACGGGGAACAAAATTCGACTCGAGAAAATTGAATAATTCGACTCGAAGTAAAAATATTTGACTCAAAATTTTATAGACTCGACTCAACTCGAAAATTTTTCAAATAAAGTTTGAGTTGTAAAATGGAAATTCGAAATTTCTAGTAATTAGTGCATTTATTTTTAAGTTCAAGACGAGTCACTCAATTTTTTTTTGATATATACATACCGATATATAAAAATATGAAGAAATTTTGCCGCAAATGAAAAAATATGAATATATATATATATGCACATCTTATATAATTAGAGAAAGCCATTTAAATTGTAATCAAACCGTACTATAATATGATAAATAATTACAATTAAATTTTTATAGGAACTCGAAAATCCGACTCGAATTTTTTCAACTCAAATTGACTCGGAAAAATTTCGAATGATAAAATTAGACTCGTCAAGTCGAATAACTCGAAATTTTTTTACTCGACTCGATCGATCGCTCACCCCTAATTGCATGCAAATGAGGAAGAACTATCTGGAAGCCACTCGGGAGGTTCAGGTGTCAAAACCTCCTTATAGGCATTATAATTTTTTTTTGATGAAAGCTAAAGTGATTACAAGTAGTATCTGTTCTAAATATATTCTCAATCATTTGACAATGAACGCTCAATCACCATGCTGCAGCTGCTGGTGCTCGAACCTGTGACCTATAGGAACGATAATTGTTCCCTTAACCACTGAGACAAGTTGGTATATAAACAGAGGACTGCAAACAAGTAACCCCATTTTTTCCGGACCCCAGAAATGAAACATTATAACTTCCATGGCGCGGAAACTAGCTTGACCGTTAAAACAAACTCTTTTTTTTACTTGATTCGAGTTGAACGAATGTTTACCGCTAGAGTTAAATATAAAATAATCGAATGCGGCTTTTTCATTATACTCGATGAAGTATATTTAATTATTTAATTTTATAAAAAAAATTAAGATTAATTTAAGTGAAAAAGGTGAATATTATTTTTCCTAAAAGGTTGGGGTCCAAACATTTTTATTTGTAAAAAAATATAACAAATAATATTATGAAATTATATTAAGAATGTTCAAAAAACTATTTAATAAAATGAGTTTAATTCATATACATTTTCTTTAAATGTGATTATTTATATTTAATACAAACTACTTAATTTAAATACTATAATATTTAAACTAGTCTCGCTCAAACCTCAAGCTACTTATTAAATTTTTAAGATAATAAGGGGGCAAATTAAAATATTTTTTAGAAAAATAATTTTTTTTTTGGATTAGCATATTTTAAAAGCGTTGGCCCCTAAATTTTGAGGTCTTATGACGTGTCATATGTTACACTTGTACATAGACGGGCCTGCTTGATAATGAATTACAAAATTTGTTGGATGGCCCAGCTGTTTATCCTATAATATAGGGGTAAATTTGGATAATAATATTTTTTTGTTAATATGACATATAAAGCTAATAAAGTGACCATTTCAATATAAATTGATAACATTAGTCGCAAATTTTCAAACTTCAATTTGAAAAAGAAACTTACACGAATATTATATTTATTAATAATTGAGATTTAGTGATATGATTGTTAAGATAACAACATAGAAATTATTTGAAATTAAGTTAACTAAATTGGAGTATAATTTATCATTAAATTTGGCAAGTTCGGTAAGCGAAAAGTTATATTAATAATTGAATCCGGCAACTTTGGTAATTATTAATAATTGAAAACCAATGTATGTTTACGTAAATGTGGTAACTTCGGATTTCAAAAAAAAAAAAGACGCAATATATAGAAATAAAATTAATATAATATAACTAAGGATAAAATACATATATCATCACTCAACTATCTTTTCACTCTTATTTTGGTCAACTTTTAAATTGTTCATGTTTTAGTCGCTTTGAATTATTTTATTTTTTTTATATGACATTGAATTTTTTATTATTATTAAATATAACTAAGGATAAAATAATTTAGAGTGACTAAAACAAGAGCAATCCGAAAAATTTAGTTAGTAATTTGAAAGTTTTGAAAGTTTAGTGATCAAAATAAGAGTGAGGAGATTTTTGAGTAATTAATAGTGTGATTTACCCTATAATTAATTTATGAATTATGTATGTATTAAAAAAATAAATGCATATATAACATTATATTTTGAATTAAGAAATTATTAATTACTGTATAACCGTATATGCGCATACCTAGGCAATTTTGGGTGAAAAACCCCTTTTTAATTATTATCTGCAAAAATGGCTCCCAAAAACTTTTATTTGGCAAAATGACCCCATTTCTTGCCAGGTCGACAGACCTCGCGTTTTGTAGGACGCGAGGTACGACATCGCGTTCTGCAGAACGCGATTTTAGTCGACGTGGCGTTGCAGTTCGCCTTAACGGTTTCACAGGACCTCGCGTTCTGCAGAACGCGAGATCCCCGAGAAATTGAAAAGGCGGCTGGAATATATCGCACGGACCTCGCGTTCTGTAGGACGCGAGGTCTGTGCATTTCCAGCCTGAGCCACAAGCAAAAACATGCGTAAGTAGGCCTGTTCGAACCCAATTTCGAGCGTGTAAATGGTATATTTTTAGCGATCATCGAGTTTTGGGTCGTAGTACTGAAAATTGTCTATCGTATGATACCAACATGGTTAATTTTCATCCATTCTACAATGGTTTAAAATGGCTTCGAAAACCCTATGCTAGCATACTTTTTTTGATTGAAGTTGTATTTCAACTAATGTCGATAGGCATGTTCGAGCAGAATTTCATACGTATAAATTTTAAATTTTTAGGTAACATCGAGTTTGGGGTTGTAGTATTGGAAATTCTCTATCGTATGACACTGACACGGTCAATTTTCGTCCATTGTACGCTGATTTAAAGTTGTTCGAAAACACTATCATAACATATTTTTTTGAATGATTGAAAATATAAGATGACGGATTGTATAAATCGAAGTGGACTGACTTTATTGATTAGATTGTCATGTGCGAACTCACATATACAAATGAAAAATAATTAATTAATACGAGGGGCTGAGCGATTAGGACACTTAGGAGCTGTGTGCCCAAGATTTCGACATATAGAACAATGCTTCTTTTGTCCGGTTTTCTCTCGATGTTCGACCAAATCCTCGGCACAATATATTCTTGTAGAAGGTGGACGTCCTTTGGCTCGTAGTAGTGCTGGATCTGGGCGTATGATCGGTTCAGTGTCCACAGCATTTGGATCAACCTCATTTCCGATTGGAGGAAACTCTTTTTCGTAAACTTTAAGCACCGTTTTGAGTAAGTATACCGGATCAACCATATGCATGTATTCTATTCGTTGGTTAGTGCAAGCAGCAATGGCGTGTGCGTACGGGTATTTGAAAGTTTGGAATATTCCGCACTCGCAGGTTTTTTCCCTCAGATCTACAACGTAAGCGTTGTGCTGAATGCCTTCTATCCGCCTGGAAAATTCCGCAACACGAAACAAGTGTCCTTCTCGCGAGAAGAGAGTTGCTTGCACCTGTCTTGATTGGGCCAACTGAATATGCAGTCTTGAGCGGAAATCTGGATGGACTTTGTGTCCACCTGCCATGTACTCAGCTGCTTGCCTGCCCAAGGTTGCAAAAAGGGTAGCTAAACGATAATAGGTGGCTTTGACAATGGAAGTGATAGGCAACTGCCGAACTCCCTTCAGTGATGAGTTCACTGCCTCAGCCAAGTTCGTTGTCATGTGACCATAACGTTTGCCCTCGTCATACGATCGAAGCCATTTTTCCTTTGGGATTTTTTCAAGGTATTCTGCGCCTTTTTTGTTTCTCGCTCTCAATTCCTCGAGCAGCTCAGCCACCTCTTGTTTGTAGTGCGAGTTGCCTACGGAATGACAGTTGAATAGTTATGGGAGTAAGAAATAATAAAAGGGAGTAAGAAATAATATAGTAAATGAAAATGCCATAAGGACGTACCCATATCGAGCACCATTTGACGTTCATCACGGTTCTTGTATTGCAGCAGGTAGTTTGCGGCTATGTGCCGCAAGCAGAAACGATGGTGAATGTATGGAGGCTTCCAATAGTCACCCAAATTTTGTATCGCCCACAGCAGCGCTGTGCCTCTGTCAGAAATAACACACACCCCTTCATCCCTTCTTCTTCGTATTACAGGATCAAGGACATATTTTCGTAGGTTCGTAAGGAAGAACGTCCAAGACTCCATATCCTCCTTCGGGACGATTGCGAATGCAACAGGAACGTATTTGCGATTGCCGTCCTGTGCTATAGCTAGAAGTAGGATCTGTGTATATTTTCCGTACAACCATGTGCCGTCGATTTGGACCATCGGTTTGCAGTGCTTGAATGCGTTGATGCACTGGGGGAAAGTCCAAAATAACCGGTGGAATTGACAAACACCTCGGACGACACGATCATTTTCGTATGCCAGAACCGTATCAAGTTTGACAACCATTCTGGGGATGTGTTTCTGCAGGAGATTAAGCCACGGGCGCAACTCTATGTAAGATTCCTCCCACCGGCCATACAATTCCTCTTTGGCCTTTTTCCTTGCATACCATGCTTTCGAATAACCTAGACGGAAGCCGGTGACAGCTTGAGCTGCAGCCTGACATGTGGGGACCGACACAGTGGGATTTGTTTTCACCAGTGTGGAAAAGATGTCCGCGAGGTACTTTGCATCCAGGTTCTTGTGATCCTGGTTGAGGCTAGAAACGGTGCATGTATAGGGCCCCTCAAGTTTTGTTATTTTCCAACGGTTGCCTGCCCTCTTCAACTCTGATATACGGATTTTCCATTTACAGCCTTGATCCTTTTGGACGCAGTGAGCCTTGTAGTATTTGGCTTGGGTTTTCTTAACCGTCGTCTCAACATTATGACGAAGGTTGTACTGCTTAACTGCCGCCACCGCAATTTCCTTCTTCGCGAACGCCATACCAATTCTTAGTTCACCATCAGAACGGTGGACTCGGCCATCTATTGTGTTGTCATGGAGAAAATCAGGGACGTCCATTGCATCCATATCAACCGTTGTGAAGTGGGATGGTGGCTGGAACATAGAAATTGGTCTTGCGTCTACAAGATAGTTGGTCGCAGTCGGTTCTTCGTCCAAATCTGGTGGTGGAACGACAGTGTCTTCTGGGTCTGCTGGTAACTCTGTCAAGTCTTCTGGTTCGGGATAGAATGGCCCCAGCTCGTCTCCGTCTGGCCCGGGTTCTCTAATCGGTTCTTCGTCAGAAGCATCTTCCGGGAGCTGGAATAGTAGAGCTTCTGGAATCACTACCCTTTGAGGCGAGGATTGGGGTCGATGAGCGGGAGACCTCTCACGAGATCGCTCAGGAACCTCATTTCCAAGACCAAAATCAAGATCACCATAAGAAGAATGTATTCCCATTGATGGTTGAACGTACTCCGTGCTATAGAACGCGAGGTCCCTTCTGACCGTTCAGTTCACGCGTCTGATCACTGACGCGCCTTTTCAGTGAACCTCGCGTTCTGTAGAACGCGAGGTTCATTAACATCGCCTCCCAAACGACGCGAGGTCTTCTATAAATTGGAGGTTTTTTTTCTAAAAACCTCCACAGAACGCGAGTTCTATAGAAATTTTACAAAATATTGTCAGCAATTTTTATATATCGTTCGGTCACATGGAGCCCTTGCTACGCAACCAAGCGAGTCACTGCAGTGAATATTGGCGCAACAGTCCAGAGGTATTATTTTTTCCCTATTAATTTCTAAAAAAATTTATTTAATTAAATTTTTTTATTTGACTAACTATTATATTTTATTTTTTTTCAGGGATACGAACGTAACTTACAATGTTACCTTAATCGTATCACCGTCGAACCCGTTCCTGCTGTTATGCGTTTTATTGAGCGGGCTAGTTTTGGGCACATAGCTCGCTATATAGGGGGGTGAAGGTTAGACCGTCGTTGATCAGCGCGCTGATAGAACGGTGGAGACCCGAGACGCACACGTTTCATCTTCCATTTGGCGAGGCAACAATTACGTTGGAGGATGTTGCCTACATTCTCGGGTTGCCTATAAATGGCAGCGTTATTACTGGTATAGCGATGGCGGATTGGCGAATCCTAGTTGCTGATCAATTGGGCGTGATGCCCCCTAATAGAGCGTGGGACGGAGGGAAAATTTCTCTACCGTACTTGGAGGAAGAGTTTGGAATCCCTCCCGCCGATGCGGATGAAGTTGCACTTCAGGTATTTTTTATTATATTTAGTATGCTATTATTACATTTATTATTAAATTAAAATTATTTATTTGCACATTAGGCTGCTTTATGAATTTTTTATGATGAATTCAGACAATATTTAGGATCTTTTTAATAAATATTTCGGACGAATTATAAATATGTAGGATAAATTTTTAGGATGAATTCAGTAACTATTTAGGATACTTTATTAAATATTTAGGTTGCCTACATTAAATTATTTATTTGCACATTAGGCTGCTTTATGAATTTTTTATGATGAATTCAGACAATATTTAGGATCTTTTTAATAAATATTTCGGATGAATTATAAATATGTAGGATGAACTTACAATTTTTTTATTTAGGATGAACTTACAATTTTTTTAATTAGGATGCCTTTATTAATTTATATTTTCACAGCGGTGTGCGCGAGCCCACATCTTGCGCATTATTGGCGGGATATTAATGCCCGACAAAACTCGCAACAAAGTGCACGTTATGTGGCTTCGTCATCTGACAAATTTAGACGAGTCTGGACGAAAATCTTGGGGGTCAGCTGTCCTGGCGTTTCTTATCAGAGACCTCTGCAGAAACGTTGACGCCTCCAAAGCATCGATGGGAGGATGCTGTTTATTCCTGCAGGCTTGGGTTTGGCTTCGGATCCCTACTTTGGCACCACAGCTTAGGATTCCCAGTCCTCTGTCATTTCCACTTCTACGGAGGTACTACATAATCTACTATATTTTTTTTATTAAATTATTTTATTTAACGATCTTTTTCATTATTTAAAGGTGGAGCACCACAGTAACCCACGTCGGCCTGCCGGACTCCCAGAAAGCATACAGACATACATTCGATGCCTTGACGGAGGACAAGGTAATTCAACAATTATTCTGGTTTTTTCCATACTATTTTTTCCAATAATATTTCATATAGAAATTTTACTAACTTTTTCATTCTTTTTAGTTCGTGTGGAGGCCCTACGATTCAGAGGAGATTCGCATCATTACTCCAGTAGATATTGTGCAAGAGCGAGACCTCTGGATTTCCGTCGTGCCGCTGCTGAACTACGAAATTTGCGTGTGGCATTCTACGGATAGGGTACTCCGACAGTTCGGGTACGTCCAAAATGTTCCACGCCCTCCGCAAAATATGGACGAGTTCCACAATCTTACGCGTCAGGGGAAGACGGAGATTGACTGGGCCGAGCACCACGCTAGCTGGATAGCGCTTTGGGGTCAACGATTTCTCAGACGCCCAGAGTTTCTCCAACCAATTATGGTAGGGGGTCCTTTGGTCACTTTCAATTATGAGCAGTGGTATAGGGACAATGGGATGCCACATATCCTTACTCCGACCGAGCTCGAAGCAGGGCTTCCCCAGCGACCCCAAAACCGCCCACGCGGGAGCGGGCGAGCGAGCCAGACCCAGAGCCAGTCCCAGACCCAGAGGCAGACCAGAGGCAGTCGACGCATCGCGGTCCGAGACCACGATATGACACTCCAGGGGCATCATCTTCTGCCCCACCATTGCATAGCGGTCCATCGACTTTCGAGCAGACGATGCCTCCACCTCAGTTCGGCTCCACTGATCCCTATCGCCCCCATACGCCCACGACTGACCTTCTACTTATCGATTATCCACCTCAGTATGAGTTTCAGATGGTGGAGAATACGCCGATAGGTAGTTTGTTTTACTTCCCGCCTAAGCCCAGCACAGATCCGCAGATCGCGCACGATGGTCAGGATGATAGGGACCAGGCACCACCACACGATGGACCGAGGAGGAATCCGGATCGCCAGCGTCATCCACCCGACTGCGGAACCGGTGGACATAGGCATTTTTAGTTTTTTTTTGTTGTTTTCTACTTATGTTTTTAATATTTATGTAAAACACTTTTAAATTTTATAATGTTGTATTCTAATTTTGTTTATGAATTATAATTTTGTTTGCATATTATAATTAAACTTTATAATGTTTATTTAATTTTTGTTTTTAATAAATTTAATAGGATTAAAAAACCGAAAATCGACATTAGTTGAAATACAACTTCAATCAAAAAAAGTATGCTAGCATAGGGTTTTCGAAGCCATTTTAAACCATTGTAGAATGGACGGAAATTAACCATGTTGGTATCATACGATAGACAATTTTCAGTACTACAACCCCAAACTCGATGATCGCTAAAAATATACCATTTACACGCTCGAAATTGGGTTCGAACATGCCTACTTACGCATGTTTTTGCTTGTGGCTCAGGCTGGAAATGCACAGACCTCGCGTCCTACAGAACGCGAGGTCCGTGCGATATATTTCAGCCGCCTTTTCAATTTCTCGGGGACCTCGCGTTCTGCAGAACGCGAAGTACTGTGAAACCGTTAAGACGAACTGCAACGCCACGTCGACTAAAATCGCGTTCTGCAGAACGCGATGTCGTACCTCGCGTCCTACAAAACGCGAGGTCTGTCGACCTGGCAAGAAAGGGGGTCATTTTGCCAAATAAAAGTTTTTGGGAGCCATTTTTGCAGATAATAATTAAAAAGGGGTTTTTCACCCAAAATTGCCGCATACCTATGTAGACATGTTAAGGAAAAATTATTAGATGGACCGGCTCACCATGTCATTCGTGGTCCCAGCCAGCCAATAAGGTCCACTAATTTAATTTTTTTAAGGTGAATCATCACCTCTTTCCAATATGTTAATAGAGAGTGTGTAGTTATTAGGTATTTATTTTGAAGTTGATGGACTTCATTAGCCGGGACCACAAATGACGTGGTGAGCCGAGTCTATCTAATAATTTTTCCATGTTAAGGGTGTTTGAATTCATCAAACTTTTGAAAAATTCCATTGGTTCTTTTTTACTGAATTAAACTTTTAAATCGAAAGAAATTCATTAATTATTTGCTTGATAAATGATGCTTATATTGTCTCATTTTATATAAATTCAAATCGTAATATTAACTTTAAAAATATAATACTATTATGTTTAATAAAAGAATTAAATTTAATAAATTTAGAAAAGTACAATGTCAAAATATGTAACACTTCATGTGACATTATCCGATTAAAAGAACTATTATTCTAACAATTTATATTAATAAAAAGTTAATTAATTTTTTAAAATTAATTGCCTCACATGTCCCAAAACTCTGTACTTTACTTTAAATTGGTTCCAAAACTTTTAAATATTTTAATTTTACCCTCATACTATAATTTCATTCTAAATCGGTCCCCAAACTCTTGAACATTTTAATATTATTCCTAAAACTATAACCCTCATTCTAAATTAATCCTTAAACTTTTGAACATTCTAATTTTATACCAAATTATCAATATATACAACATTAATTATCGCTTATGTCACATCATATTATTACATAATACTCATTGATATTACACGATAGTTAACAATATTTAACATCTAACATTATACATTATTAGAATATACATGTAGTTTGAGGATGAAATTTGGAATGTTTAAAGTTTTAGCATCAATTTAGAATGAGGGCCATAGTGAAAAGTTTTAATTTGGCCCCTAAAATTTTCTTTTTAAAAAATTTAATTGCCCCCTCAAGATTTTTAAAAATTCATAATAAACTTTGAAATTTTAAATATTTTTAATTGAACCCTCTCATGATTTTTAAAAGTTCTTATTAATTATCTCAAAATTATTAAAATTTTAGTTAAACCCTTGAAGTTTTTGAAAATTTAGTTTAAGCCTTCAATTTTAAAAAATTAAATTGACCTCCAAACTCTTACCTCAAATTCTTTCACTGATCATAAATTGAAGATAAAATTGAAATATCTAAAACTTTAAAAACTAATTTAGAATGAAGAGTATAATTTAAAGAGGTGTGATATAATTAACTATTTTTTAAGTTGAAGTGTACACCCTTTAACCTAAGTTTATATAAGGAGGTAGCGGTCAGCGAGGTTGTGGTTTTCGTTTGTTCTTTCTTTAGATCTGAAGAAGAAGAAACGGAGAACTTTTATTCTTTTTTCGAAAATTTTAATAATATTTTAGAACCCGACATCATCATCATAATTTATTATTCCCAAGAAAAAAAGAAGCTACAAGGAAGCTAAAAAAATGATGATATTAGCCTAGCAGCTAACTGTTCATATTCGATATATATATATAATATATATATTTCGAATCTGAAAATATCTATTTTATTTTATTTTATTTTTTCGTTTAATCTTTTTTTTCCCTCCAAAACGATAATCGCGAGTGGAGAATTTCACAAAATTCTGGGGAGAATAGGCGTTTTGCAATTGTTTTGTTTGGTTGTGAATGGAAAGATAATCGGGCTGGAATAAGGAAAGGTGAAATTTCCATTTCGGTGAAAGAAGATGTTGTATTTGAAGCAGCCAAGTTCAATCATTTGCAGGAACGGTTGTTGTTGGGCAAGAATAAGGTAATTCTGGAATAAGTTATGGAAATTTCTTTCAAAGGAAACAAAGAATAAAAAATTTCCGCCTTAGTGCATGCTATTTTGATAAATTCCCTGAGCCCGGTGCTCGGGGAGATCTGAAGCCAGAAATTGACAAGCAAAGAACAGAGAAGCTTATCATGGAACCATCGGCAGCAGGAAATGGAGATTATATAAATAACGAGAGCTCCTTCCAATTTCAAACGTCTGCCTATATGCAGAAATTCAGACTCTATGAAACTCTATCGGTAATTTTATTTATTTATTTATGTTTATTTTATTTGATCTCATTAATTATTGCTCTCAGTGACTTGATTTAGATGTAAGTTTACTTAGAAATTTAGAATAACATTGTTTTGATGTTGAATTATCAAATTGATTGAATTTTGTTTTGAACATTTGCATTGTTATTTCTGTGTTCAGAACTTTTACATGATTGGGAGGAATAAGAGTAGAACTTATTGGAGAGTACTAAAAATTGACCGACTCGATCCTTCTGAGCTAAACATTCGTGAAGATTCTACCACTTATACTGAGACTGAATGTTCTGAGTTGCTGAGGCGAATACATGAAGGAAATTTATCCACTGGGGGATTGAAATTTGTTACCACTTGTTATGGAATTGTTGGTATGGATGTTGTAATTCGTGTTATTGTTTTTCGGAGGACTATTAGTGTTGTGTAAATGCCTATCTAATTATGTTTTTTTTTTCTTTAGGATTTATTAAATTTTTGGGACCTTACTATATGCTTCTCATTACAAAACGAAGGCAGATTGGTGCAATTTGTGGTCACAATGTATATGCGGTTTCGAAGAGTGAGATGATTCCCCTCCCAAATTCAACTGTTAACTCGAGCATTAATGACAAGGAGGAGATCAGGTCTTCTATTCTATGAGCTATATACTTTGCCTGCTGCTTGGAAGTCATTTATATCATGTTGAAATTGAATGATGTTCTGTTCCCTAATGTGATATGTAGAAACCTATTGGCATGTTGTCTCCGTATGCTGGTTGTTCAGTCCTTTGAAATGTTTCTGATCTTCCTTTGTATTCATTGTTTAGGCTAAGTGTGTTTTCTTGTACGCATTTCTTGTATACATATATATATATATATTTAGTTTTTATTAATTGTTTTTTAGATACAAGAAGCTCCTGTGCTCAGTGGATCTTACAAAGGACTTCTTCTTCAGCTATTCATACCATGTTATGCGTAGTCTTCAAAAGAACCTGTGTAACAATAAACCAGATCAAGTTCTTTATGAGACCATGTTTGTTTGGAATGAGTTCCTAACTCGAGGGATCCGCAATCACCTCCAGAATACTCTATGGACGGTTGCATTGGTGTATGGCTTCTTCAAGCAGGTCAAGGATGGTGCTCAGTTTAAGTTATATTTTGCTAATTTTTATTCAGTTTCTGTTGTGCATCCCTAAATGGATGTTTAGCTTCATAGTTTGACATTAGCTATGTGAATGTAGGCCACACTTTCTGTTTCTGGAGGACAGAATTTAAAACTTGTACTCATTGCGAGGCGATCCCGGCACTATGCAGGTACCAGGTGAGAAAGTTATCCATGCTAGTGTTGTATTCTGTAATATAGTTATGGAAGGTTAAGAGTTTAAATTTATTGTCTTCATGTGCAACTGATATTGCATTTAGGTATCTGAAACGGGGAGTGAATGAAAAAGGCAGAGTAGCTAATGATGTCGAGACAGAGCAGATTGTCTTCGAGGATGTCTCTGATGGGCTTCCCACACCAATATCTTCCATCGTCCAGAATAGAGGCTCAATCCCACTCTTTTGGTCACAAGAAACATCACGATTGAATATTAAACCAGATATTATATGTATGTACTTGTAATCTAAAAGAGTACTTCAAGTGTTACTTCAGGCATGTTTCTTTTGTTCAGGAATAAACACTGATTCTTTTCTCTTTTTCCAGTGTCAAAGAAGGACCAAAATTATGAAGCAACCAGACTTCATTTTGAAAATCTTGTTGAGAGATATGGCAATCCTATAATTATTTTGAATTTGATTAAGGTAAGTTTTCATAATATAACTTTGTATCGTTTTAGAGTCTTTCTGCAGCATGCCTTAGTTCGTTTATAGCATGAGACTGTTCCATCACTTCATTTTTTGTTCTTTCATAAACTGCTAAATTTCATAAAGATATTGCATGCGGCAGAAAATCTTCAAATAGTACCATTTCTACAAGGACAAAGAAAAGCACTTGGGTCTGGGATTTTGTTGTTGTAGCTATGATATGAGTTATGAATGATTTAATAATAAGATTATTAAGATTCTGTATATGTTTTTGTGTGATGAGCAGACACAAGAAAAGAAGCCTCGAGAGTCAATTCTTCGTCAAGAGTTTGCACATGTGATTGATTTTATCAATAAAGATTTGTCAGAAGAGACTTGTTTGAAGTTCCTTCATTGGGATCTACACAAACATTTTCGGAGGTATATGTCCTAAGCCTTTTCTGTAAACTCACATATTTTTCCTTTTCTCATTTTTATTTGGAGTTTTCCTGACAATCAGAAAACTTATATTTTTGTTCTTTTCAGCCAATCAGCAAATGTTTTGCTACTTTTAGGCAAAGTGGCTGCGTATGCATTAACACTAACAGGCTTCTTTTATTGCCGGGTGACATCAACCTTGAGACCTGACGAGTCTATGGCTTGGCCTTCCTCTGAGTAAGCTTTTCATTTTCAATAGCTTCCGGTTTTGTATAAGAAATGTTCGGAAATATGGTTTTAATTAGCCTTTCAGTTAGAATTCTTTTGGCGTGGGAAAATGACTTAAACTCGTTGAAAAGGGAATGTACTCCAGATAGCATATACAATCTCTCTCTCTCTCTCTCTCTCAATTGAGTAGTTTCATTTTCTAAACCCCACCATTAGTTAATATTTCAAATTTGTCAGGTCTTAGATCTTTATATTAGGTAATGGCATGGCTTATGAATTACTTTGGCTTTTTAATAATAATAAATATTAAAGTAATGCAAATATGGTGGGATTTTTTGATGATTTGTGTTTTGCCATTTTACTGTATTGATACTTGATAAGGCATTTCTGTTGTCATAATATGAGCAGGGATATTGATAACGGTGATGTGTTACCCCCAAAATATCGCCTCAATGATAATGAGGTTGCTTACAGATTGGAGGGGAATTATTCTGGTGATGACAATGTTGCTAATGGAAATCATTCCGTCAAGCCTCCCACATTCCAAAGAGGTGTGCTTAGGACCAATTGTATAGACTGTCTGGATCGCACTAATGTTGCACAGTATGCGTATGGATTGGCTGCTCTTGGATACCAGCTTCATACTTTAGGGATTAAAGATACACCGAAGATGGACCTTGATGACCCTTTGGCAGATGAATTAATGGGTTTTTATGAGAGAATGGGCGACACACTTGCACACCAATATGGTGGTTCTGCAGCTCACAATAAGGTAATTCCAACTTGTGATGCTCTACTTGCAACCATATGCATTTTCCAGAATTGGAATAGAATGGGCTTCTTTAGTTTTTAGTTTGCATTTTTCTCTCTATTTTTCTGTTTTTGATTAGACAGTGAAGTTGTTGTAGGCATAGTCTAACGTCACTTAATTTGAAACTACAAAAAAGTTTTTTAAAAAATCAAATAACCTTTTAGAATTTTATGTGGTTATATCCATAGTTAAGCAGTGATGGTCAATTGATGATGGGAGGAGTATAGTAATTGCGTTGTTAGTTAAGACACTCATTTTGGTATTAGAGTTTAGTTCCAAAATAATCCTCAGTTAGTTAGCTTTCTTTTCTTTTATATCTATGCAGATATTCTCTGAGAGACGGGGTCAGTGGAGAGCAGCAACCCAGTCCCAGGAGTTCTTTAGAACTCTTCAAAGATATTATAGCAATGCATATATGGATGCAGAGAAACAAGATGCAATCAATCTGTAAGTTACAGTCTCCTGTTGTATTATTTCTTAGGTGAAAATTTAATACATCCTACTGCAATTGCAATTTTTTTGTCTGGAATTTTGTCAATTCGACATTTTAATTGTAATTTTCTTTTTCAATTCTTTTCTCAAATATGTGCTATTAATAAGATCTTAAGAAAATTTTGAATAATTCCTTATGCAGATTCCTCGGGAATTTTCAGCCCCAACCTGGAATGCCCGCACTTTGGGAATTGGCTTCAAATCAGCAATATGGGTAAGAAATAGGGGGGGGGGGATTGTGGATAAAGATTGAAGGCCGCTTTATAAAAAAATGTTAAAATTTATTCATCGAGGCATAAAGTGCGACGACAAACACCCTTCATTTTTTGTTCCTGGGGAACCATGTCTCAATATGCACCTCACTGTTTCTAGTTTTGAATGTCATTGTGCTACCATCTGGTATAGATTTCGTCATAAACTTTGTTGTCTTAGGGAATGGAGAGGATTGAATTCCTTGGCTTTGTTTCCTTTGCACTGGTTTTTACCTCTTTGAAGTTAAATATATGTTTTTTACTGGAGAAGCTTTTCTTCATCAAAGTCTGTGTACGATCTTGGTGGTAGTGATCGGGTAGACTTGCTGTTATGTTTGATCCAATTTTGTTTCTCATTAAACTTTTAACTTTTCAAAATGAATGGGTTCTTGGTCATACTATGATGGGGTTGATGGTGCTCTTCTCACAGCATGCGTTCTGTTGCTATTCGGCCTTCAGTTTTGACAAATAAAGATCTATGATTCTTGTTCATAGTTTAACATGCTTGATATAATATAATGAAATAATAGTTGATATATGATGATGATTTATCAAATGTTATTTGCATTTGATTTTCTTCTTTATTTTTGTTGTCGACTTTGTACTTTGTCAGGTCAATTTTTCCAAGATCCCTTTCTGATGGAAGCATTCTTCGTCAAAGTGAGTCGCCTATGTCAGCCAGTAAGCAAGGGAAACTTACAAACTCAACTATGCCTAACCGATCACAAGGAGCAAGCAACGGCCTTTCAGAGTCATCACCTGAGATTTCAACTTGCGAAAGAGATATAGCATACTCAAGGTTCCTTGCTTTCTGTTCCCATTGGTGCATGTCCTCTACTCAGAAGTGTCATTTGTTTTTGTTGAGGGGGGTTTCCGACTCTCCTTCAGGAGAAGTTTGTGAAGTGGCGTCCATCAAGTAGTTGGTCACGAATCCCCAACAAGTTTGGTATTGTGTTCCCGTGGTGTCTGTGTGGTTTTAGCCCTGGGATTGTCTCTCACACCCCGAAGTGGGTGTAAGGAGCGCCTCATAGCCTCTCGTATCTTGAAGATGAGGTAAGGAGGGCCCACCAATGGAAATTAAGTATTTCTCAGTTGGTGGGACTTAAAGGTCATTATGGGCAAGTATGGCCACTTCCCCTTACCCCCTTTTCAGGGTTATGGTAGACAAAATCCTGGGACTGAAACCACACATAGACATCCTGGGAACACAATAACGGACCTTTAGGGGGGGTCCATGACTGACTGCTTGGTGGACAACACTTCTTATACTTCTCCGAAGGAGTCGGAAACCGCCCTAAACAGTTTCTAATTGATGGCCATAGCCATCTGTTCTCCATAATGGATCTTTCAATCTTTAATCTTCATGTTTGACTGAGCTACTATTTTATATCAATGCCATCATAAATTGAAGTTTTGTTTAGAAGTTGCTGCATGATTCAGTTTGGACCCATATGTTTCATGCTTTGAGCTTTTACTGTAATTAAAGAATCTCATGTAGCATGCTATATTTATGGTTATTCCATTAACTTTTTTATTGATTTGGTTTAGGTATACACCCTCAATGCCCCAAAGGCAGTTGTTTGGAAATGTGCAAATGGACCGCTGTCTTGGATCTGATCACATTTTCTTCTCTGAACAAGGGGATCGATACAACTGTTCTAACTTTGTTGACCTAGACTGGCTTTCATCCTCTGGAAATTCATGCGAGGACGAACAATTTGAGAGGTATTTTCGTTTTCTATAATCTGTATATTGTGTAAAGCTTGGCCTTGAAGCTACAGTAGCATGAGATGTTCCAATAGAAAATACATCTTTTAGCTCTATTGTATTTCCCGTCAACGTCGTACACTTGTCTGTCATGTGAATTTTACCTACACTGTATGTTATAAATGAGCTACTAACTTAAAAGCAAAGTGATTTATATTATTATTTGCAATTGGACTTGTTCCCCAATCACTGTGCATATTTCCATTTAAGAATCAAGATTGAACTTAGTAAGAGCCTCGTGAATATGTTGAGTTTTTTTTAATAGTTTTACTGTTATTCGGAGGGTCATTCCTCCCATACCCATATGTATCTGAATATGCATCGGCCAGGGTATCTGAAAGAAAAATTATGAGTCGGAGCAACATAGACTATAAAACTATGGGATGAACCGAGTATAGATAATGAGAGGAAAATGCGGTCGAGTCATTGACATAGATGTTTGCAGGTCACAAGTCCTTGCAGGCTCTCCAGCTGTTGGGCGTTCATCTGAAAATGTTGCTAATGGAATATTGGGCGAAATGATCCCATCCGCTTGTGAATGTGGATCGACTACGAAGGTTTGTGCACATAATACTGGTAGAAAGTTCTTGACATCTTACTAAACATGCTAAGCCTTGGGGTTGAAACTCTGTGAAAACCAGAGAGAACTCTCTGAAATTGTTGTCTCGTGCACCAGATAACGGCTAACCCTTGCTCTATATCATGTAGGGAACACAGCAGATGGGCTCCGAGCTATCCTGTGCTAATAGGCCGGACACCAATATTCCCGAGCAATTCTCTGATGGTTTTGTGCAGTGGGTAAATAATGGACGGACACTTCATTAAAATTTTCTTCGTTTTCGGTACCAAAAGTCAAGGGATAAGTGAAACCGGCTGTTCGGATACTCGGTATGTAAGATATCCTCCTCGTGCACTCGTTTTGGCCCCCTCATGTTTAATTCCTACCAAAAAAGAGTAAATAGTCATCAGTTCAAAAGAAATGCTTTCAGAAGATCATCGATTCTAATTCGTTTGCCTTCGCCGGTAAATCTCAACACATTAGGGTTCTTCATTCTTGTAAATATTTTTCTCTTTCTCAGTTCTAGGATTTCAGATAATTGATTCTTTTATCAGCGTTTTCAACTATACCCTGTGAAAACTAACATTGCAGTTATCGTTAGACCTGGCAATTAGTGTAATCATGTCGTTATCTTGATGTGTTTAAGATATTTTTTTATTTATATAAATTTTGGTTCGTTAATAACTCAAATTATATAAAATTTGAGAAAATTCGTGTATTGTCATGGTGTCCATCCTATTTTACCTTTTTGTGTCATGGAAAATATTGCTAGGTTATTATTAGAGCTGAACAAAATAAATCAAGAAAACTGTAAGATTGGTTTCCGGTTTGGTTTTTAGTTTGTAAGTTAAAAAACTAGAAGTATTCAAAGCCAAGTCAATTTTTTTTTTAACATTCAATATACAATGTATATACTTTTCAGATCTGACAAAAATTTTCCGCCCATTTTCAGATTTTTTTATGTGCTCTAACATTAAAAAATTAAATTTTAAGCTTTAACCCTAAATTTTAAATCATAAACTCTAAAAGATGCATTTTACCTCAAATTCTCTAAACTTTAATCTTAATTTTGAAACTTAAATTTTTAATATGAAATATAAATAGGGGTATCGGCAAGAGACAGAAAATTTTTATTCTGTTTAAATATGTTTGATCTTACTCCGTTATATACATTATATACAAACCACTACTAATTGAGCTATATATCTACAAGTCAACTTAAAATAAAATATGTACTATCAAAATAAATATTATATTTCTAAATAAGTTTAAAAAACTGATAAAAGCATGAGATGAACGAGAAAAAATAAACAGTTCTGTCTTACCAGCCTGATAATCTGATGTGACCTCGAGCTTTTACCATTCAAAGCTGTTTCCCCGACCTGCCTTTGTGTTGCAGAATTAAGTATAGGGTAAACTACATAAATGACCACCATACTATTACAAAAGTCGCGATTTGACCACCTTATTTTTTTCGAAGCAATTAAACCATCATACTATTAAATTGGGTGCAATTTGACCACCAGCCGTTAAAGGTTAACGGCAGGGTGACGTGTCAGTTAAAAAAATAAAGGTATAATTACACATTTGGTCCTTACTACTTACACATTCTTTTAATTTAGTCCTAATTTTAATTTAATAAAATAAATTAATTATTTAATAAGGTAATGACACGTGTCACTACCTTATTGGAGGGATTTAATTATTTATATTTGATTAAATAAATTTATTTTCATCCTCCAATCAGGTGGTGACACGTGTCACCACCTAATTAAAGGAAGAAAATGGAAACAAACCACAAATGCAAGAATGCAAGTGGGGGGAGTCGAACCTGCAACTCCTAGCAAGGAAGGGTGATAGCTTACCACCACACCAAATGCTACATTGTGATATAATTCCTGTAATATAGTATATGTAAATAAACATCAAAAACTAAAATCGTTTTCCATTGCCTTGAGCTTCTCCATCAGCACCTTCTCGAACAGCAATTGCGATGTCGGAAACTTCGGCTCTCGTCGGTGTAGGATGATTAATCATACTTTCAAGCATGTTTGTTGCCACGATTACCGGTTTATGCATACTACGACACCTTCTGATGATATCTTCCTGTTAGAATGACAACAAGACAAGTCGGTATAGTTGGAAACGGATCTTCCATACGATGTTTACACCACTTCATTCTCAATATAGCATTTCATTCAAATGTTTTCGTAAATGAAAAGATCGCACAAGCATTTTATTAAACCTATATTCTCATATAGAGTTCAAAGGAGACGGGCCTCGAGAATTATAAGTTACCTGCAATAAAGGGACCTCCTCGATTGGAAGTTCAGCTCCAAGGTCTCCTCGAGCAACCATTGCCTGTAATAAAAGTCCATGACAGCAGTGAAGTTTCAGTTCAGACACAAAATGCTCACTCTACATGTCCTAAAGCTTTTCAAGAATATAAACACATTGTTCAAGAATATTGAAACAAACCCCATCAGAAGCGGAAATTATCGAGTGAAGGTTCGATGCTGTGTTTGGAAAATAAATTATTTGGTTAATAATAGTTTTTGGTGATGGAGAAGCTCAAGGCAATGGAAAACGATTTTAGTTTTTGTCTATTTACATATACTATATTACAGAAATTATATCACAATGTAGCATTTGGTGTGGTGGTAAGCTATCACCCTTCCTTGCTAGGAGTTGCAGGTTTGACTCTCCCCACTTGCATTTGTGATTTGTTTCTATTTTCTTCCTTTAATTAGGTGGTGACACGTGTCACCACCTAATTGGAGGATGAAAATAAATTTATTTAATCAAATATAAATAATTAAATCCCTCCAATAAGGTAGTGACACGTGTCATTACCTTATTAAATAATTAATTTATTTTATTAAATTAAAATTAGGACTAAATTAAAAGAATGTATAAGTAGTAAGGACCAAATGTGTAATTATACTCTTATTTTTTTAACTGACACGTCACCCTGCCGTTAACCTTTAACGGCTGGTGGTCAAATTGCACCCAATTTAATAGTATGATGGTTTAATTGCTTCGAAAAAAAGTAAGGTGGTCAAATCGCGACTTTTACAATAGTATGGTGGTCATTTATGTAGTTTACCCTTAAGTATAAAATGTTCATGATTAAACAAGTGTATGCCATTTTAACCAACAAAATAGAAAGAAAAAAGTAATTACATCTCATAATTATGAATTTACCTTTTATTTACCAAATATGAGAAATTTAATTGTTAAGAAAAATTATACAAACGTGGCTTTGAGAGCCAAGAATAAAGGACCTAAACAACACAAGCTAGGGTGCCAAGTGTCACAGCCATGCCCGCCCAGCCTGATCGGCATGCCGTGCGGCACTCGAAAAGGAACACATCCCCGTCGAGTCAGCCTTACCTGCGTCCAATTCCCACAGTCTTTTACTCGAAAGCATCGTCTCATGATCCGTCAGGCAACCCGCCTATCCAATATCGCATCACGCAGGGCCTAGCGAATGCTAGGGGCCAACCCCTGGGTTCCGGACAGGGCGCGATATGGGGCCCACGGGCCCCAAACCGTCCCTCGAGCAGCACCCGAGGGAGACATCGTGCCATCCGCTTGGCCCCGATGCCCGCACACCTAGGCCCCACTCGAGCCTAGGAGGAGGTCACTTACACCATGGCTGCTAGGCCGCTAGCACATGGCGAGGGGATGGAGGAGACCCAACACCAGTCACTTCCCCCTAAAGAGCTAATAAAACTTACCAGGAATGCTCTCAGTAGACGTTGGTTTGCTCGAAACGGGGACACTTTTCTGAATAGGGCCCTCGTCGCCTTCAAAAGCACCTCGACTCGCATCCTGGCCTTGATTAGCTCCTTAGGGATTGCTTGTTTCCTCACTCGGTCCGCATCTGCTCGGTCCTCGATGGCCTTGTTGCGGTAGGATCGCAGCACAAGAAGAGCCGACCGCAACATCCTCCCACACTCCCTATAATCGATGTCCTCATCGATGTGCTGTAATACCGGATGATCTTGACATTCTCCCACACTTCCTCTATTGATGCCCTCATCGACGCACTGTGATCAGGGATGGTCCTGACATACTCCCGCACTTCCTCTATCGATGTCCTCATCGATGTTGCCTCAGCTATTCGTTGCCTGACGATTCGACCTGGACATCTGTGATAGCTCGCCCCTAACCTTTGCCTGATCTCAAACGCTTCTCTAGTCCCAACATCTGAGCTTCCAAGAGAATGAACTAAGCCTTGATCATGTTTCCACTCTCTCCATCTCGAATGTCGGACCCATGCTCCCACACTCTTTCTCTGATTAGGGCTTGGTCAAGACCAACGTAACGACTCACTGACCCACTTGAACATGTGCCTTGTAGTCTCTGGTGCCCCACGATCTTGCCAACAGTCCGGCCCTTTTTGAGGGAACTACGCCTCGTCCCATAAGATCTGCTCCTCGGCACAAAACACATTTGCCATCTATATCCCACTACATAATGAGGCCTTCGAACTAGAATGTGCCATCATCGTACATAAATGTACTTTGTCTCTTAGACTTTCTCAATATTTCCTGTGCTGTCAGACATATAAACGAATCCGTCAGTGATAATAAATTCACACGAGTCTTATATGATACCTGATTGGCACACAATGCGCTACACGATCACCACTGTGTTACATCACTTGTTTGGCACACAACGCGCTACACGATCACCACTGTGTTACATCACTTGTTGCATTCCCCCATGTGATCCTAGAAGGGTCACAAGAAACACACATCGCCTTTACACGAGGCAATACCACATGTTTGTGAGGCTTCGTTTCCCATTAAGTTCGCCTTCGCCACTTGCTAACGCGCATCTACAAGCTCGTGTCGCTCAATGATGTAAGATCTCTAGTTTGGCATCGCTGTACATAAACGTGCCTTTTCTCTTTGCCTTTCCTTGTATTTCTTGTACTACAAGATACACAAGCGAATACATCAGTGATAAACATATTCACACCAGCTAGTGGGATACCTGGTTGGTGCACGTCATCTTGTGCCACCACCAACCCTTGGCGTGTCTTTGTATGCACCCCTCAAGTGATACTGGAACACCTCGCCTTTTCTCACCAGGCATTAACATCTGCATGTGAGGCTCTAACTCTTACTTGGCTTTGCTTTTGCCATTTGCCAACTGTTTTGACGCCATCCAGCTTTAAGCTATCTAGCTTTATGAGTTATCCAACTTTATGTCATCACGAGCCACCGTGCAAGGTCAATCATCGAGTTTAACGACAGGCACTACTTGTGCACTGATGGCTCGACAATTACCCAATAAGCATCAACCATAACCATTCAACAAATCCACCATGCACGTGGCATGAAACACAACCGGGCCAAACCCACCATGCACACAGCATGAAACAAAACTATCATTGTCCAACCGTCCATATACTCGTCACATAGGAGCCCCGGAAAGAAATCGACAATCCGTCCATATACTCCTCACATGGGAGCCCCGGCACGGAATCGACAACCCATCCATATACTCCTCACATGGGAGCCCCGGCATGGAATCGTCAACCCGCCCATATACTCCTCACATGGGAGCCCCGGCACGAAATCGTCAACTCGCCCATATACTCCTCACATGAGAGTCCCGGCACGGAAATCACAAAAATAACCCGTCCATATACTCCTCACAAGGGAGCCCCGGTACGGAAATTACAAATAACCCGTCCATATACTCCTCACAAGGGAGCCCCGGTACGGAAATCACAAATATAACCCGTCCATATACTCCTCACAAGGGAGCCCCGACACGGAAATCACAAATAACCCGTCCATATACTCCTCACAAGGGAGCCCTGGCACGGAAATCACAAATAGCCCGTCCATATACTCCTCACAAGGGAGCCCCGACACGGAGATCACAAATATCCTTGCCAATCCGCCCATATTACTCCTCATGTGGAAGCCCCGGCACGGATCGCAAATATCCTACCCTGCCTACTCCTCCCCGGAGCGCTTGGTGTAGAGTCTCATCACATTTCCTACCCTGACTACTCCTTCTTGGAGCGCTTGGTGTAGAGTCATCCCGTCCTGCCTACTCCTCCACGGAGCGCTTGGGCCGGAGTCATCCCGTCTTGCCTACTTCCTTCACCGGAAGCGCTTGGGCCGGAGTCATCACAAGTAGCCATCCCGTCCTGCCTACTTCCTTAACCGGAAGCGCTTGGTCCGGAGTCAACACAAGTAACCATCCCGTCCTGCCTACTTCCTTTCCCGGAAGCGCTTGGTCCGGAGTCAACACAAGTAACCATCCCGTCCTGCCTACTTCCTTTCCCGGAAGCGCTTGGTGCGGAGTCATCGCCTGTCATCATCCCGCCCTGCCTACTCCTCCACAGAGCGCTTGGTGCGGAGTCATCGTCTGTCATCATCCCGCCCTACCTACTCCTCCACGAAGCACTTGGTGCGGAGTCATCACATGTAATCATCCCGTCCTGCCTACTCCTCCACGGAGCGCTCGGTGCGGAGTCATTAAGCTGCACCATGTTGGCCTCGAACTTACCAACAAGGCCTCACCAGCCTGTCTCTAATTTGCCACGCATCACCGCGCCAAAATCCACCACCGGGCTCACTAGCCACGCATCATCGTGCTAGAAAATACGCACCTCTGTGCTTCTCACGCCCAAGTTCAAGCACCACCTCGCCCGGGTTAGTGCACGAACCTGGCTCTGATACCAATTGTCACGGCCATGCCCGCCCAGCCTGATCGGCATGCCGTGCGGTACTCGAAAAGGAACACATCCTCGTCGAGTCAGCCTTACCTGCGTCCAATTCCCACAGTCTTTTACTCGAAAGCATCGTCTCATGATCCGTCAGGCAACCCGCCTATCCAATATCGCATCCCGCAGGGCCTAGCAAATGCTAGGGGCCAACCCCTGGGTTCCGGACAGGGCGCGATATGGGGCTCACGGGCCCCAAACCGTCCCTCGAGCAGCATCCGAGGGAGACATCGTGCCATCCGCTTGGCCCCGATGCCCGCACACCTAGGCCCCACTCGAGCCTAGGAGGAGGTCACTTACACCATGGCTGCTAGGCCGCTAGCACATGGCGAGGGGGATGGTGGAGACCCAACACCAGTCACTTCCCCCTAAAGAGCTAATAAAACTTACCAGGAATGCTCTCAGTAGACGTTGGTTTGCTCGAAACGGGGACACTTTTCTGAACAGGGCCCTCGTCGCCTTCAAAAGCACATCGACTCGCATCCTGGCCTTGATTAGCTCCTTAGGGATTGCTTGTTTCCTCACTCGGTCCGTATCTGCTCGGTCCTCGATGGGCTTGTTGCGGTAGGATCGCAGCACAAGAAGAGCCGACCGCAACACCAAGCAAGCCTGAAACATAGAATCACAGAGAGGAGTTGCCGTACGATCGAGGGGAGGAGGAAAAACAGATTGCAATGTGTGAGAATTTAGGCATAGTTGCCGGAGATAGTAATGAACGACGACGAGTGTGAGTGAGGAAGGTAAATGGTGATTAGGATTAGAGAGGAATAAGAGTAATCTGAAAATTTTATTAATTGATTGGATACCCTTGAGTTACAGTAATATTGGATATTTATAACCCAAAGTAATATCAGCCTAACTAACTAACTAACAAGCCCAACTGATTAATAACAAACTAAATCAATTACAACTAACTCATCAGTCTAACACAATGGTCATAAAAAACGAGAGAACAAAGCCGGATTTTTACACTTAAAAAGGGCGTATGACCATCTTTGACGACAGGTATCAGTAACACCAAAATAAAATTTAAGTGTCCAGCTGATTAGGACAGTAAAAAGACATTATTCATATGAAAAGACTTTTTAAGAAAAAAGTATAACTGAAGAAGAAAAAAACGAAACAAAAAGTCAACTGAAAGTAAAAAAAGAAAAAAGAAAAGAAAAAGACCAGTCGTCAAAAATAATAAATGACCGACAATAAAAAAGAAAGAAGATCTAAAATTTTTAAATATAATAAGAAAAACGAAGAAATTTTTTAAGAGAGAGAATCACCCCAAATGTTTAACTTATCCGATCCTTTGTTCTAAGAGATTCTAAGTTTTAATTATGAAATTACCTTCACAAATTCCAATTGAGTGTTTCAAATGTTGGCTTATTTTTTTTATAATATATTTAATATTAATAGATATAAAATATTGATAACAAATAAAGTATTTAAACAAGCTTCAAATATAATCATATCTTTGTATGGCTTTTTGCTTGTTTGAATAATCAAATAAATATCTCATATCAGTTAATTTTACCAAATACTTTTATACAATCAGTTAATACAATCTGCTAGTTAAATTAATTAATGCAATCATCTATCAGCTAATGTAATATGTTATTTATTATCAGCTATCCGCTAAATATCAAACATAATCCATATGTATTATATATAAGTCCTATTCACTTGAATGTATTTTTAATTTGGATTAAATCGATTTTAATTATAAAAAACTATTTTTGATTTAAGGGTTAAAATATCTTCTACCTAACAAATAATATTAAGTTAAGCGATCCAAATCCCAACATCAAAAAGCAAGAAATGTTGATGATTCTTTTTAGGATAAAGCACTTGTGGAAACTTTCGATTCCTACCGCCTGTGTATAGGATATTAATTTTTTTTATTCTTCAGACGTAAGAAAAGTTGTCAATATAAACCAATGAAAAGACGTAATTTAACAAAACTATTTTTTGGAATGGTGTTTAATTTAGTTGGCATATTATAACATTTAAGAAAATTGGAGTTTAAATACTTAATATTTTAATTCATAAAATCTAAAATAATTTAGATAGTTTTAGTCAAAAAAAAAAATTAGATAGTATAAATATTATAGTATATCAAATTATATATTTAATTTGAAAAAGTAAACCCCCCATTATTTTCGATTATATCATTTTCCCACAAACATTGTATCAAATTCAGTTATCACTTATCACCCACTTAAAATTTATTTATAATCCGATTTATTAATATAATATTAGTTAACATTTGCTGAAAATCATTATCCGAATCACAAAGCATTTATTAGTATTTTCTCATCTTAGTTTTTAAATGACGCATTTGAGAAGCTAAATTTGTAATTAATACAAATCATACCTAATATTTCATTGATTTTTTATTAAATAAAAATAAAATTATATTTTTAAAGGTAAATGTTAAGATTCAAACACATAAAAAATAAAATATTAAGATAACTTTATCACTAAGATAATTAATGGATCTGAACATTTTTTTTTTATTTTCATGACCCGTAAACAGAAGTTATCAATGTTTGAACCCTAATCTTTAATGTGAATATTCGATAATTGTAACACTCCAAACTATTTTTACTTTATTGTTTATTTGTATATTTAACAGATATTTAAGACAACTGTATATTAGTATAACTTTTGATCTGGATTAAAAAATTATTATTATTATTATTATTATTATATTTTAAAAACCATTTGTTTTTAAAATTTACGCCAGAAATAAAAGCATTGGTTTTAATCCAAATCATTCCTCCTAAGTCCAAAACCATGGTTTCTAAATCGCACACAAGTTTGGCAAAGTCAAATACTACGTCACCAATCAACATGCATGCATGTCCTAAATCCTTAAATTATGGATTTCTTGTATTTATATATAGCGTTAAGCAGTTTAATATCGCTTAAGTATGTTTTGAGTTCGAGGCATTGTGTATGCAGAAAATTTTCGCTGTGAGACTCACCCACCAAAACCAAATATGTGACACAAGTCGATCTGAATTAGTCAAAACAAAACCTAAGGAACCGGGAAAACAACCAAAGAAAATTTATTTATATGACAATATGTTTTCAATTTGCAAAAACATTCACTTTATTTATCACTCTTTATACAATTTAATTTATAAATTGATAGTTTTAAAACAAATTTTTTAAATTAAAAAAATACAATTTGAAACCCACGCCTTCACATTGACAAGCCATGTGAGGGGTTTTGAGTTGGGAAATTAAAATAACTTTAGCGACTACAAAAACCACAACTCCTAGCCAGAGTCGTTTCTGAAATTTTAGTGGCCCAAGGGCGAACCAAAAATTTAGGCCCCTAATAATAAAAATTAAAAAATAAATTTTAAAAGTAGGCCCCTAATAACAAGTATTGGAAAAATGTTAGGGCCCTAATAATAAATATTAAAAATAAATTTTAAAAGTAAACCCCTAATAACAAGTATTAGGAAAAAATAGGTTTCTAATAACAAATATAAAAAAAATTAAATTTTAAGAGTATGTTCCTAATAACAAATATTGGTAAAAGTAGGCCCCTAATAACAAGTATTAGAAAAAAAATAAGTTTCTAATAACAAATATTAGAAAAAAATAAATTTTAAGTGTATGTTCCTATAACAAATATTGGAAAAAAATCATGTCCATATTGGACCTCTAATAACAAATATTAAAAATCGGCCCCTAATTATAATTATTAGGAAAAATCGGGTCTAATAACAAGTATTGAAAAAAATTAAGAGTGTGTCACTAATAATAAATATTGAAAAAATAGGCCCTTAAATTTTAAGAGCAGGTCCCTAATAAAAAATGTTGAAAAAAATTGAGTCATAATTATAAGGGTTAAATAAATAAATTTTAAGAATACACCCTAATAAAAAATATTAAAAAATTAAATCTTAATATCGAGTATCATTAAATAAAATGGGGCCCTGGGCGGGCGCCCCTCCTGCCCATGCCCAGGGACGGCATTGCTCTGGCCAATGGATTTTATTTTCCATAAGCTATCATCTTTCCTTTGCAATTTCCTATAATTAAAAAAAAATTAATTGGATAAGTTTGGAGATTATATTAATTTATTAAGCTAATTTTTTATATACACACATAACTGAACTTTTATAAATAAATTCTCTTAGTATATCGCTTAACATTAGTTAATATGAACTTATAATCATTTTATTGTATTAGATGCCGGTAATTTCTGAAATGAGATTTTATTGTTTAAAAAAAGGGTTTAATAGTTACATGATTTTTTAAAGTGTGGTGCATTATTAAAATATTTTAAAAAATAAACAGATTATATCATTAAATCAAACAA
Source organism: Hibiscus trionum (assembly GCA_030270665.1). Taxonomy (NCBI): domain Eukaryota; kingdom Viridiplantae; phylum Streptophyta; class Magnoliopsida; order Malvales; family Malvaceae; genus Hibiscus; species Hibiscus trionum. The sequence continues at coordinate 1,915,625 of BSYR01000078.1, read as the reverse complement.
ATATTAAAAAAGTTATAAATTATTTAAAATGATATTTTGAGAAAAATATATATTGTATATATTTAAAATTAGTTGCCCTACAAGGAAAAGTAACTGAAATTTTGTCGGAGCTCTATTGCGTAGCCGGCGGCGCGGCGCTTGTAATATTTGAAAATTAAAATAAAGACAGAAACAAATATAGATTTTTCAAGTCAAAGACAAGAAGATGAGAACCTAAACTTTTAATTATTCATAAAATAATAAAAATTTAGTTAATATCATTATTGTCATAATATTTTAAAAATTGTATATTCGAACATACTTAATAAAGACAATAACCTTTGATTGAATATATTTGAAGTAATAAAATATCAAAATATACAAGTCAATTTTGATTAGAAATTATGATATATTGTATAAAATTTTAATCTAACTTTTGGCCACAGCATATATAAATAATCAAATATTTAAGCTTACACTATTGGCCAAGTGTCAACAGAAAAGGACGAATATGAAATAAAAAGCGGGTTTTATGGTAGTAAAAGCAAAACCATGGGAAAGTTAGACGCAGTATTAATTAGGGTGGGCAAGACCGGGCACCCCGCCAATTTATCTAGAATTGGTCTCGGTAATCACCAGTTCCTGAAAATTAGAATCAGTCTCGGTTAGATCGGATCTAAGATTTCAAGAATCGGTCCCGATATTAGTGGGAACCGGTACTAATACCAGGTACCCGGTCAATTAGTCTATTATTAATAAAATTTAAGCAGCAAGGGAAAAAATTGCAACCATCAATAATAATATTAAATAATAAAGTCAGAATATTGTAGGCTTAAAGGTTGAAGTCTTAAAACGAGTCATACTAATAATATTCATAAACAAAGAAAAATAAAGGAGCGCCTTCAGTTGCTTTCAACCTCTTCAACGCCATTCGGTACCAGACCAGTACCGGGTACCTGGTACAGGTCCCGGTCCCACTGAGTACCCACTGGGTACCGAATCCAAAAAAGCAGGATCCAGTCTCGGTCTCGATTGCAATTGGGACCTAAATTTTGGATCTAGTCCCAATCCCACCGAAATTAATACCGGGTAAAAATTCACCGGGTCCGAGACTAGGACCGGATAATCGGGTTTTTTGCCCACCCCTAGTATTACTATTAATTGATATTCATAATTAAAAAATAAATTTAATAAATTAATTTTAACCCTTTAAGAATGCACATACTATACAAATAAAATAATTGAATTCGAGTTTTTAAAAAACGGATATTATCCGTTTTTTTACCGAAAACATTTGTTGGGTTCGAATAAAAAGTGAAGCTTGATCGAACTAAAACTCACATAATATTTAATAAAGCCATTAAAGAAGGTCGGTGGAGCAAAGAGCTTACCCTTTGTGTATAAAAGGGCCACTAAACTCAATTCTTCCTCCATTCCATTTCACTACATTCTCTCATTTTTTGCGTTAATTGAATTTTCTGGTTCCTTTTAGTAATAGTATTTTGGCTCAAGGTAATCTTATTCTTGCATTGCTTTCTTTTTCTGTTGTTTGTGTCCAAATCCGAACAAAATTCTGAATGGGGTTCTGTTTTGGGTTTGTTCTTCTGGGTATTAAATGATGTGTTGCAAATCTTAGTTGAGAAATAAAAACATTGATTAAACATTAAAGGACTTTTCCATGTGGTTGGTGGTAGGTTTGGAATTTTCTATCTTTCTAGAATCCAGTATTTTCTATGTTGGTTTTTTCAACTCTTTCATGTTTATCCATCTTTATTAATATAATCTCTTTCCTTAATCTTGTTACACTCATACTCTGTTTTCCTCTGTTTTTTTGTTTTCGTTCAGTTGGAAGAAATGGCGGAGCGTGCTCTCACTCGCGTCCACAGTCTCCGTGAGCGGTTGGATTCCACACTTACTGCCCACAGGAACGAGATTTTGGCCTTGCTCACAAGGTAACTTGAACAACATCCTGGAAATTTGAAATTCGTATACGATTTAGCATGCAAGTTGTAAACTTTGTTGTTGTTGTTGTTGTTGTTGTTGTTGTTTTGTTATAGGATTGAAGGTAAAGGAAAAGGGATTCTTCAACACCATCAGATCATTCTTGAGTTTGAAGCTATTCCTGAAGAGAACAGGAAAAAGTTAGCTGATGGGGCATTTTCTGAAATACTGAGAGCTGCTCAAGTAAAATATGAAAAATCCTTTTTTAGATATATATATTTATTCTGATTTACAAATATTGATTTTGGTATTGTTTTGGTGTTATAGGAAGCGATCGTGTCGCCGCCGTGGGTGGCGCTGGCCGTTCGACCGAGGCCTGGTGTTTGGGAGTACATTAGAGTGAATGTTCATGCTCTTGTTGTTGAAGAACTCACTGTTGCTGAATATCTTCGTTTCAAGGAAGAGCTTGTTGATGGAAGGTATAGTGATTTGAATGAAAATGTTCATGTTTTGATTCGAGTTTTATTCGAGCTTGTTGCTGAATATTCTGATTTACAATGTTCTTTTTGCTTTGCTCGCAGTGCAAATGCAAACTTTACTTTGGAATTGGATTTTGAGCCCTTCAATGCATCGTTCCCTCGTCCGACTCTTTCGAAGTCGATCGGTAACGGTGTGGAGTTCCTTAATCGCCACCTTTCGGCGAAACTGTTTCATGACAAGGAGAGCATGCACCCCTTGCTTGAATTCCTAAAGGTCCACTGCCATAAGGGCAAGGTACTTCAACTTGAAAACATATAGATGCCATGTATTTGTTCGATTTATCGTGTTTTCTTATTTGTGTTCATAGATCGAACTTGCACTTTTGCATGTTGATCCATAGGTTTGGATCCTGACGGTTTTAGTTTGGTGTTTGCAGAACATGATGTTGAATGACAGAATTCAAAACCTGAATTCTCTCCAACATGTTTTGAGGAAGGCAGAGGAGTACCTTGTTACACTGCCGGCTGAGACGCCCTATGCCGAATTTGAACACAAGTTCCAGGAGATCGGTTTGGAGAGAGGTTGGGGTGATACGGCCGAGCGTGTGCTTGAGATGATCCAACTTCTTTTGGATCTTCTCGAGGCACCCGACCCTTGCACCCTTGAGAAGTTCCTTGGGAGAATCCCCATGGTGTTCAACGTCGTGATTCTTACTCCCCACGGTTACTTTGCTCAAGACAACGTTTTGGGGTATCCCGACACCGGTGGCCAGGTTAGCATTTACGAGCTAAAAAGGCAGATTTGGATGTTGTGACACTACTTGAGTACTTGTAATTTGTGTATAATCTTTCAACTGTCCCTATAGGTTGTTTACATCTTGGATCAAGTCCGTGCCTTGGAGAACGAGATGCTCCTGCGAATCAAGCAGCAAGGACTCAACATTACCCCTCGTATCCTCATTGTGAGAGCTCTCGATTCCCAGTATTTATGATCTTTTGTTTCGGGTTTCTTCGAAAAATATATGATTTTTCGGCTGTTTTCAATGCTTGTGAGTTGTAATATTTCTCCTTTGCTTTATTTATAGATTACTAGACTTCTCCCCGATGCTGTGGGAACGACTTGCGGCCAACGGCTCGAGAAAGTATATGGAACCGAGTACTCGGATATTCTTCGAGTACCCTTCAGGACAGAGAAGGGAATCGTACGTAGATGGATCTCAAGATTTGAAGTCTGGCCCTACTTGGAAACTTTCACTGAGGTGAGCCATATGAACCATTGATTTTCTTGCATTGGTCATCCCATTTCTTTCATATTACTTACAAGTAAATCTCTTCGTTTTAAGGATGTTGCTCATGAGATTTCGAAAGAGTTGCAAGGCAAACCCGATTTGATCATCGGAAACTACAGTGACGGTAATATCGTCGCCTCGTTGCTGGCACATAAGTTGGGAGTTACACAGGTTGGTTAGAGAACTAATTAACTGGACCTTTTATGTGGTTATCTTTGATTATGTTTTGGTGCATTAAATCTATTTTTATTCTATTATAGTGTACGATTGCTCACGCATTGGAGAAGACGAAGTATCCGGATTCCGATATCTACTGGAAGAAGCTAGAGGATAAATATCATTTCTCCTGTCAATTTACAGCCGATCTTTTCGCTATGAACCATACCGATTTCATCATCACCAGTACTTTCCAAGAAATTGCCGGAAGGTATATGATCCGATCTCCCTTCTCGATTTGGAGTTAATTTTTTTGTGGAATGCTTTTCCCTAGTCCATTAACATTGATGTTCTTATGACTTCAGCAAGGACACCGTTGGTCAATACGAGAGTCACACTGCTTTCACTCTTCCCGGTCTTTACCGTGTTGTCCACGGCATTGATGTGTTTGATCCTAAATTCAACATTGTGTCCCCTGGTGCCGACATGAGCATATACTACCCTTACACCGAGGAGAATAGGAGGTTGAAGCATTTCCATGCCGAGATCGAAGAACTTCTTTACAGCAAAGTCGAAAACGAAGAACACTTGTAAGTGAACCGAACCAAACCAAACCAAACCCTATACGAAAATATATATTTGAACTAATGGATAATATGTATGTTGGTGTCCAACAGATGTGTGCTGAATGACCGTAACAAGCCAATTATATTCACAATGGCAAGGCTGGACCGTGTTAAGAATTTATCGGGACTTGTCGAGTGGTATGGGAAGAACCCCAAGTTGCGTGAGTTGGTTAACCTCGTTGTAGTCGGTGGAGATCGGAGAAAAGAATCCAAGGATTTGGAAGAGAAGGCCGAAATGAAGAAGATGTTCGAGCTCATCGAAAAGTACAAGCTTAATGGTCAATTCAGATGGATATCGTCCCAAATGAACAGAGTTAGGAACGGTGAACTTTACCGATACATTTGCGACACAAAGGGCGCCTTCGTACAGCCTGCATTATATGAAGCCTTTGGATTGACCGTTGTTGAAGCCATGACTTGTGGTTTGCCGACATTTGCAACTTGCAACGGTGGACCTGCTGAGATTATCGTTCACGGTAAGTCCGGCTTCAACATCGACCCTTACCACGGTGATCAAGCTGCTGAGATCCTCGTCGACTTCTTCGAGAAATGCAAGACCGACCCGTCTCACTGGACCAATATATCCGAGGGAGGCCTAAAGCGTATTGAGGAGAAGTAAACAAAACTCACATTTCTTGTTTCTATGTGTCTAAAGTAAACTCCAGTCTTTGTTCTGATATCTCTGCATATTTTCGAATCAGGTACACATGGCAGATTTACTCCGAGAGACTATTGACCCTGACCGGAGTTTACGGTTTCTGGAAGCATGTCTCCAATCTCGACCGCCGCGAGAGCCGTCGTTACCTCGAGATGTTTTACGCTCTCAAGTACCGCAAGCTGGTATTTTCCCATGCCCCATTTCCATTCTTTTCATCTATCTGGTCTCGATACGAATGGCCTCCATTGTTAATGTTGTTTTGAACTGTTTTTGCAGGCCGAATCAGTTCCATTGGCAGTTGAAGAGTAAATTTGAAGCTCTGGTGGTGAAACAATGGCGGGGTTTCCGAGTTGTTGAGAATAATCTTTGTATTTGATTTGTAATTTTGTTTTTATTTTTAGCATTTGTTTGAACTTTGGTGTTGCACTTTTGTTGTTCGTGTTCCATGTTTCGTATGTTTATGAATCTTATTTTTAACACAGCTTGCTCTCCTACTTATATTTTACTCGAATACGAGTACGAGTGGTCACAATAATAAAAAATGACGATGTTCATCTTCAGATATATATATTCAACCGGTTATGTATGTGCGTTGTTCACCTTCGGAGATCTATATTCAATTAGCTATGTCTGCAAGGTGTGTGTTTCTCGAAAGGATAAATATTTTATATACAGACGGTGGAAATTAAAAATTTCTACAAGCGCTTTAGTTTTAGGGTATAGGGAGTTAGTTTAGGGTAAAAAGTTTAGGGGTTTAGGTGTAGGGGGTTAAAATTTAGAGATACTTGTTTCAATTTAAGGTTATAATTTAGAGTTTATAGATTAAAACTTAAATTCTCACCATATTACCCTAAAAACTAAACCCTAACATATAAACCCTAAATTATAATCCTAAATCTTAAATTGAAACAATATCCTTAAATTCTAACATCATACACTATATACCCTAAACTAACTCCTTGTACCCTAAAACTAAGGCGCTTGTAGAAATTTTTAGTTTTCACTGTCAGTGTATAGGATATTAATCCTTCTCGAAATCGATACAACATGGACGACACTAATAAGTAATTTGCTTAATTAAGCACATGCATTTCAGCAGGACTTGAACCCCAACTCCCAATTAAATATAAAACAGACATTTCTTATGTTTTTAAACTTTTGTAATTATTCACTAATCATGTTTTATTCTTATCCAAATCCATTGATCCAATGTTGTTTTATTGGTAGCTGATGCCGACATAATCAAACTTCGGCAGATTAATTAATTACGAACCCAACACTAAATTCTTTCTATCATTCACACAATTAGTTTAAGGAACCGATCTTAATTCTTGTTTTTTTTACTAATAATATATAAATTTATATACGAATAATGCAACCGGATATTGATAAGTTTTATATACATGAATAATAGGGGACTAATTAATTAAAAAGTATATCATATAACAAAAGATAATGAAGATTATAATTAGAAGATATATGTATATTTTATAAATAATTGAATGAATTCTAGCGTAAACATATATTTAATATGTTTAATTATGATGGAAAAGACAATAGAAATCAGGAATTAAAAAATAATAAATATCCTATACACATACGGTAGAAACTGAAAGTGTCCACAAACGCCTTAATTTTAGGGTTTAGGGAGTTAGTTTAGAGTATAGGGTTTAGGGGTTTAGGTGTATGAGGCTAGAATTTAGGGATAATTGTTTCAATTTAAGGTTTAGGGTTATAATTTATGGTTAGGGTTTAGTTTTTAGGATAATATGGTGAGGATTTAGGTTTTAACCTATAAACGCTAAATTATAACCTTAAATTGAAACAATTATCCCTAACTTCTAAACCCATACACCTAAACTCCTAAACCCTATACCCTAAACTAACTCCCTATACCCTAAAACTAAGGCGCCACCGCCAGTGTATAAGATATCAATCCATTAAAAATAGAGTTAAGTAAACAAATATTTTTCATGACATTCGGGAAAATATCCCGGCAAGTGAAGTATTTGTTTCCACTAGCGCCATCATTTTAGGGTTTAAGAATTTAATTTAGGATATATTGTTTAAGAGTTGATATTTAGAAATTGTATTTAGAATTTAGGGTTTATGGTTAAAATAGGGTTTAGACTTTGGGTAATATGCTAAGAATTTAGGTTTTAACATATACCTTAAATTTAAACCACATTTTTTAAATTCTAAGCACATAAACCTAAACTCCTACACTATAAATCTTAAACTAAATCTATAACTTTTAAAATTAAGATATTTACAGAAACAAAAAAAATTCACCGTCGATACATAGTATAATTACCTAATATTTTTCATGGCATTTTTATTTTTTATAAATATTATATGAATCCACATGGGAAGGGCATGGGGTATTGATTTGAGGCTAATTTCGATACGCAGAATGAATCATATTTTTGGGACATCAATTTGATTTTGATTCCATATGTTGCTCACATGCCATTGTTCACTTCTCGCCATTTGTCTTTACCAACGACCTTCTTGAATCCCAAAAGTTGTTTCTCCACATAAAAAATTATTGTTATATTTTGTAAAATATAATATCTTGTAAATAAAATTTTAATTTAGTTGAACCAACAAATGTCTCAGTAGAAAAATAGATGATATTCATATTAAGAGACACAAGTTCAAATTGTTTTATTTATAAGGTGTATGCACATTGTCAAAGAGTTAAGAATATGTATGAACAAAAATACTATTTTCTAATCACATTTAGACTATTCAAAAAAAATGGATCAGAAATCCACTTTTATCAATAAATTATGATAATATTATTATCTAAATTTGAATTAAATATTAATCTCAAAAGTTATTCAATTCCACAAAAATACAAATTTAAAATTTTAAATCAAATGTCGAATATCTAAATTAATTAAATGTAGGATGATCATTTTGAAATCAAGAGTCGAATTCATATAATGAACACTTGAGAGGGTGTCTATACGTATTTAGAGTCAATACTTGAGAGGGTGTCTATACTTGTGAGCGTCCGATCAAGTTGAGTCGAGTTGAATACGAACCGGGCATGTCAGGTTGAGCCCGAAGAACTGGAACAAAAATCTTTCGATCATTTTTTGTGTCTATTTTCATGTTCTAATATTAAAAAACAAAACTCTAAGTCTTAATTTTAAATTTTAAAACTTAAACCCTATACTCTGCATTTTAATTATAAATTTTAATCTTAAACTTAAAACTTAATTTTTTTAATGTTGTGATACAAATAGAGATACCAAAAAAGGACATAATATTTTTGTTCGAAAAACTTAGCAGGCTAGTCGACCTAATGTTACGTTTAACAAAAACAATTATAAAGCGTTAATTTTTAATTATTTTCGATGGCAGTTGGGTAAAGCCCTGTTTTTTACCAGAAAAATGGAAAAGGTTGAGAGTAAAGTCGACATATAAAACAGTTGATTAAGAATCTTTTGAGAGAATAAAAAATAAACTAGGGGATATAAATTAAATTAATTTGGATTTAACCTATTCCATACCTTTTCCCCACACTCTTGCAATCATCTAACTATTTTCTTCAATAAAAAATAAACATAAAAAGTATTTTTATGATTTAATTATACAATAAAAATAATATTAAAAACAACATTATTTACTATGTAAATATACAAGCGCCTTAGTTTTAGGGTATAGGGAGTTAGTTTATGGTATAAGGTTTAAGGGTTTAGAATTTAGGGATAGTTGTTTCAATTTAAGGTTTAGGATTATAATTTAAGGTTTATAGGTTAGGGTTTAGGGTAATATGGTGGGGATTTAAGTTTTAACCTATAAACTTTAAATTATAACTCTAAACCTTAAATTGAAACAATTATCCCTAAATTATAACCCTACACCTAAACCCCTAAATCATATAACATAAACTAACTCCCTATACCCTAAAACAAAAGCGCTTGTGGAAACTTTCAGTTTCTACCGCCTGTGTATAAAATATTTATCCTATTAATATAAGTATTTTAAAATGGATTAATATCTTATACACTAGTGGTGGAAACTTTCAGTTTCCACAAGCGCCTTTGTTTTAGAGTATACAGAGTTAGTTTGGGGTATAAGGTTTAGGTGTATGTGTTTAGAATTTAGGGATAGTTGTTTCAATTTAAGGTTTAGGGTTATAATTTAGGGTTTATAGGTTAGGATTTAGTTTTTATGGTAATATGGTGAGGATTTAGGTTTTAACCTATAAACCCTAAATTATAACCCTAAACCTTAAATTGAAACAACTATTCCTAAATTCTAACTCCCTACACCTAAACTCATAAACTCCTTGTACCCTAAAACTAAAGCGCATGTAGAAACTTTCAGTTTCCACCGCCTATGTATAAAATATTTATCCTATTAATATAAGTATTTTAAAATTTATCTGATACGAGTAAAGTCAAATTTTAATATTTATCTTATAGTAATATAATTATCTCTCTGCTTAATAAAAAAACTCGGGTTATAAGCTAACACCTGGGACCAGCCTAGCAGCTCAAGCCCTTCCCCCAACTCCTTTATAAACGAACCTTCTTCCTCTTTTCTCAGCTCACAACCTCCTTTCTTTCTCCACTAAGCCAAAAGCCTCAAAAAAACGCTTTGCAAACCCTTAAACCTCCTCCATTTGGAGCAATGGCAAAAGGCAGCAACAAGCTAACCAAGCTCCTGTCAGTTTTAAAGAAACTCAACTCATTCAACAACAAGCAGAGCCGCTCCCCGACGTCGCCCGCCGCGGTGGCAGCTTCCGACATCATCTACAACGAAGAATCATCCGCCAATCTCCACCCCGTCTACGTCGGGAAATCCCGGAGACGGTACCTCATTAGCTCCGACATCATCGACAACCCTCTGTTCCGTGAACTCGCGGAACGTTCGTCGTCGGGCGAGAACGACACCGCCGTCATCAACGTGTCGTGCGAGGTCGTCTTGTTCGAACACTTGCTTTGGATGCTCGAAAATGCTGATCCTCAACCCGAGTCTTTGGAGGAGCTCGTCGAGTTTTACGCTTGTTGATCGTTTCACGTGGAAAGATCGTAAGCTGTACATTAATCATGTAATAACGATATGATTATAATTTATAACGCGATGTTACAAAGAAACAGGAAGTTTTTTTCAACGGTATGGATTTAACCGAGTTCTCGCCGGCAGCCGCCGCCCGTTGGCGGTGGTGGGTTTACATTTGTGTATCATTGTTGCTCATTGTCGTTTAATATTTTTTTCCTTATAATATATAAGAGATTAATGTTATTTTTTTCTTCGTACACGGGTTATTTTTTTTCCAAATCGGCTCGCGATTTACTTGGGCTCGGCTCGGTCAAAGCTTGGCTCGAGTGAGTTCGGGTTCGGCTCAAAACTTAACAAGCTGAGCCGAGCCTACCTAAGCTCAGCTCGAAAAACTCATGAACAGGCTCGGAATCTACATATGCACTAAAATAAATTATGTGTTTGTATTTTCTTTCTTTAGTTGATTGTTGTTTGATTTGTATTTTCTTTAATTATGTGTTTGTATTATAAGAATATTTATTGATTATTTGGATTAATCTAATTTTTGGCAATTTTTCTCCTTTCCAGTCATTGAATTTCGTTTTAGTGTTGGTTATGAAAGAGATTTTTAACTAATCTTTTATAAAAAAAATTATAGCAATTTTTTTCATTTTGAGTCGAGCCTGACGAGCTTCGAACCCGAGACGAGCCCGATAGTATTGTTTTCGAGCTCGGCGAGCCTCAAGCTCAAACCGAGCCTAATTACACTGTTTCCGAGCCGAGTCTGGCCAGACTCGGGCTCAGCTCGGCTCGTTATCACCCCTAGCTGAAACACGGCGGAAAAACAAAAGAAAATGGATGAAAAATTTTCTCTTCATCCAAACATTAATTTAACAATGCTGGGAAAAAGTATAGTACAGCAGAGCTTGGGCTCCAGCAGCTTTCTTTGATGTTCATTTTATCAAGTGAAGTACAGTTTATCAAATGGGGAAAAAATCGAATTCGACATTTTTGAAATTTTAATAATTTTTAGTTCAAATTATTTCGGAATGTCATTTTGAATATTTTTTCTTGGATTACTCCGGTGGTAATAAGTTCAACGCATTTTAAAGTTTTGAATTTGATTCTTATGAATGGAAACATTTGTTTAAAAATAGGGTAAAATACTGCAGGAGTCACTTTCGTTTCCCGTTTGTACAGATTTAGTCACCACTTTTGAAAAGTGCCAATAAGTGCTCATCTACGTTTTCGATGTGTAAAGACTTGGTCACTCCGACATTATAGTCCGTTAGTCCCCTAACGGATTGCTGATGTGGCGGAATTAATTAACGAAAAAATAAGGATAAATTACTGCAATAGCCATTAAAATTTATCTCATGTATATTTTTTCTCCTCAATTTAAAAAAGTAAACATTATAGTCACTAATAAAAATGTTTCTTTATAATTTCACCCTTAAATTTTTAAAACTTTTATTTTGAATTTTTGAGTCGACTTTATGAAATTATGAGTCGAGTATTTTCACATCAAACCAAAAAATTTAATTTTTTCGAGTCAAGTCGAGTGTTGCACTTCCCTACATGCAAACACGGATTAAAATTAAAAATTATATTTCTTCCCTACACACAAACCTAAGTTAGTGAACATCTTATCTTGCTTAAAGGACCTAGTGTCTCATTCTACTAGAATAAAAATATGTTCAATATAACATTTCCTTCTGTTTGGGTAGAGATGACAATGGGTCGAGCTTTTAGTAGACCCAAACCTAACTCGACAATAACACAACAAAATATTATTTCGATCCGCCCCCCTTTTAAAATACATTTACACGATCTTAATCCGAACTGAAAATAAAATTAAAATTCTGATTCGTATCCAATCCAACCACTGTTTAGAGAAAAAAAAATCAATCCCAAAATCATTTTTTCAAAATACGATCCTATAAAATTGATCGAATCGAACTTATTGAATTTGGATAAAATTATCATCTTGTGTTAATAAAAAGTAATAACTATATTAATGATGACCAGGTAAATATTCAGATGTTTGAGCGAGTATTTAACTTGAACTGAATTTAATTTTTGGAGATGTTTTTTGAAGGAATATTTGCTTTCGTATTCCCCCTGGGTTGTAATAAGTGAAGGGAAGTGCAACACTCGACTTGACTCGGAAAAATTAATTTTTTTTGTTTGATGTGAAAATACTCGACTCATAATTTCATAAACTCGACTCAAAAATTCAAAATAAAGTTTGAATTACAAAATAGAAATTCCAATAACTCGATTTTTTTAGTAGTTAGTGGACTAAATTTTTAAGTTCGAGTTATTAAATAGGAGCAATTTGGGCACCTAAGTTTCAAAGGGTATACTTTAGGCACCTATTTTTCAAGCATTTATAATATTATTGTACTAATTGATTGTAAAGTTTTAGGATTGAAAAATGATTTTTAAAAAATTTAAGGGTGAAATTATAAAGAAACATTTTTATTAGTGACTATAATGTTTACTTTTTTAAATTGAGGAGAAAAAATGTACATGAGATAAATTTTAATGGCTATTGCAGTAATTTACCCTTATTTTTTCGTTAATTAATTCTGCCACATCAACAATCCGTTAGGGGACTAACGGACTATAACATCGGAGTGACCAAGTCTTTACACATCGAAAACGTAGACGATCACTTATTGGCACTTTTCAAAAGTGATGACTAAATCTGTACAAACGAGAAACGAAAGTGACCCCTGCAGTAGTTTACCCTTAAAAGTAAACTTAGAATTTAAATATATTAATTTAAGAGAAAGTTTGCATAAATAAGTAAATGAAATCAGTGTAGTGTGAAATGCAGGTTAGTCTGAATTAATTATAATTAAATTCTAAAAAATTAGGACAACAAAGAAAGCGATGAAGTGTGAAAAATTGAAGATCAAAAAGATTGTTCATATTACGAGACATTAGAATCCGGAGCCAGGAAGTCTACACAAAGAGAAATGTTTTTTCACAATAGGATGATATTCCTTCCGTCCTACAATTTTTATCTTTTATTGTTTTTTTGGAGTTAATTTTTTTCAATTTTGACTCATAATTATTTAAAATGTATCATTGATAAAAATATGAAAAATATATTTTAAAAACCTCTAATCGATTAGTTTTCAAATATATATTTTATAAAATTTAATTATTTAAAATATTAATATAATAATAGTCAAATTTTAAAAATTTTGACTTTCAAAAAGTTAATAAGGGACATTTTAGGACGGAGTGAGTATTTAAATTGTTAATACAAATATTGATATTTGAATTTGTATAAAATAAAAATAGACAAGTATTCTTAATCACTTAATCAATTAAAAATGCCGGAACAAAAATTTGATTAGTCATGGAATTGAATTAAAACACGGATTATTATTTCATACACAGAGGTGAAAACTTTTTGTTTCAACAAGTGCCTTGATTTTAGGGTTTAGGGTTTTAGTTCAGGAGTTTAGAATTTAGGTTTAGGGTTTAGGTTTTAAGGTTTAAGTTAATGTTTTAGAATAATATGGTTAAAGATTTAGATTTTAACCCTAAACTCAAAATTAAATTAATTGCTCCTAAGTACAAAACTACTACAGTTAAACTCAACCCAAAACGGCGTATCTAAAAACTAAAAATAAAGCGTATGTGTAAACAAAATTTCCAAAAAAAATATTTGTACCTGCAATAATTATCCTTAAAATATTTGGTATTTTTATATTAAGAAAATTTATGGTTTAAATGGCCAATGATTGGTTTGTTAGAGATGCTTTTTATTCTTTATTCTTTTTATTTTGTTAGATAGACTCTGTTGGTTTCGTTGCTTTATTGTTGGTTGACAATAGGGGTATAAGGATTGTGTTCTATTATTTATTTACCAATCCAAATATATATATATATATATATATAAGTTTTAGAATATAATATTTGAATAAAATATACTTGTATTTAAATATATTATGTCAACAAACTATAGAAAATGTGGTTAAATTTTTCAGTTGACACCCTACTATTTCTCTAGGTTGTGAGCTGAAGACACAATAAAAGTAAAATTCTCTTTTTCAAAAATTATTTTAAAAAAATTAACCCCTAAAATTAAGGTATTTATAGAAACAAGATATTTTTAACGCAAAGTGCATGGTATATTACCTTAATATAATTTATAAAGAATAAAGTTTTTTTTAGTTATATGCTTATCCGTCTTACTGTTCATGTTTAAGGTGCAAGTCTGAATAAAAAATAGTGTTTAAATCTCCGTGTAGTATATATATTTATTTTATTAGAGAGCGGTGGGGGAAGATTTTGGTAAGTGGAAGACACGAAAACTTTGTTCCCTAACACGCCTCACCATCTGCGACGCGTTTGCCAAGCTGCCATGCCCACCCTTAAAAGACTTCAAAAGCTAAGTTTTTTTTTTCCGAATCAAATTGAGTTTAATGATAGATAAAAATTGAATCATTAAATTCATTTAATTATATTTTACTATTTTATTAAAAAATATTTATTTTTACGTTTGATTATTTGTGTTTAGAAGCTTGAATTGAAATTAAATTTTTATACTAATTATCAAATTAGTATAGATGATCAAATTAAAAGAACTCGAATAAATTTATTATGAATTGTTTTTTTTAAAACTAAAATTCAAATAGTTTACAAATGAATGTTTAATCTGTTTTGATTTTTTTTGGCGAATTTTAAATTACCAATAATATTTTAACATAAAATTTAATACTACCTAAAATATATATCCTTACTGGAAATTCATCCAATATGATAATTGAATTAAAAGAATAAGAGAAATGGGCGGTGGGATTATGAACAAATTGTTAATAATTAAATGTTTTCTAAGGACCTTTTTAGATTAAAAATTAATAATTAAAAAAATCAAATTGCGAACACACAGTCTTTTAGTATTTATCCAAAAATAAAATGAATGTTTAGAGTCCAAGTAATCCTTATCACTAACAAAGTTCATGACAGATAATTAAAGTGATGATTGTTTGACATTATTTTCTTTGTCTAATATTTGCATTGCCATCTTTTCCCAAATTTAGGAAATTAGTATTATTTATTATTTTAAGATTTTTTTACATTATCATTTTAAAATTTGAGTAGTCTGATTACAAGGTAATATATGTTCTTAACCCCTTTAACAATGTGCATAAGTCTTGCAGACAGAACAATTTGAACCCACGTTTCCTAAGATGAATGTAACACCCTAAAAAGTACCCTAGTTCGAACGATAGAAAAACGATATCGATAACGTAAAAGATCACAACTTAGCTAAGATTGAAAGAATTTAAAATGTATAATCATGTATAAGTACACATACTTGGTAGAAATAAAATTTAATCAATGTAAAATAATGTATATATATAAGTGTATATATATACATTCGATGGAATTAAATTAAGTTGAAGAATTGATACTTAAATATATATATAACATGATATGTGGATGATTATAAGAATTATATATATATAAATATGTTAGTGGGATTAGTTGGAGGATTGGTTGGGACATGACCCCTTTGGTCTTATCTCATTTAATTTGTCCCCTTTTTTTCTCTTCCTTATCCGGTTACTTAACCCACCAAATTAAGCAACATTTTGTTCATTCACACACACACTTACAAACACAAAATTGAGAGGAAAACCAGAGAGCTTTCGGTGAAGAAGACAAGGGTTGCATAGCATAGAAATTGAGTTAGAAAATTCAAGGAAAAATCGAAAGTAAGTAGCTCTCTCTCTATAGTTTTCGAATATGTTAAAATCTTTAATAGATCAATGGTTTTAATGCCTTTAGAAAATCATGAAAGTGATGATACTAAAGGTTATGCTGCTGGAAAATTTTAAGAACACAAGAAACCTCAAGAAATTTTGAAGGATAAAAGCTTATGAACATGCAAGAGTAAATATGGACAGATTTAGTAATTATAAGAACATGCAACTTTAGAAAATTGTAGGAAATTAATTAGTGGGAATTTCGTGATGAATTTTTGATATGTTCTACTTTGACATGTCTAAAGTGGTAAAAAAATTATAAATCTGAGTTTTGATCATTGTAGTGAAATCTGGAAGCTTAATACGAACATCATGTAAAACTGTCCTGCACTGTTCTTAGATGGACAGTGAACTTTAGAAAATTGTATAAAATTCACTAGTAAGAGTTTAGTGATGAAATTTTAATATGTTCTACCTTAACATGTCTAAAATGGTAGAAAAATTGTAAAAGGGATTTTTGATGACTGTGGTAAAATCTGGAAACCCATTTCGAATAGCATGCAAAACTGTCCAGTAATGTTCCTAGCTGGACAGTGAACTTTGTAAAATTGTATAAAATAATATACTAAGAGTTTCGACCTGAATTTTTGATATGTTAAAATTGGGTATGTTAATTGAATTTAGGAACAAACGGTGTTCGATTTGGAGTTGTGTACAGTAAATAAGAAATTAATTAAATTAGGTGGTCAGAAATGTGTATAAATGAAAAGAAGAAAAAATTAAGAATTTGTGAATTATTAAAGATGTAAAAATTGGATTAAATGAAGTGTTAATAAATTTATTAACAATCTGTAGGATGTGAAATCCACCAATTTTAGTGATCAATTTGAAAGTTTAAGTGATTAATTGAAGAAATTAGGAAATTTGGAAACTAGTCGAATTGGACCAAATAATTCAGGGACTGTTTTGAATAAATTGAGAAATTCAGTCTTTAATAGCATGAATTGCATTCTGAAAATTTGTTATTTGTTTGGCTTGAATGCCTTAGATTTTAGAAGCGAAAGGGTAGAAGAGGAGGTTACTCCGGGATCGGCTACGGATCGGGCGAAAGGCATACAGTTTCCGAATTAGCTCGGCGAATTGTGAGTGAAACGATTTTTAGAGTTGGGATTAGAGTCCCAACTGCCTTAATTTGATTTTTAAGTTATGATAAGCATGCAATTTGGACTAACTAATTATTCGATTTTAGTAAGGGAAGAAGGAATAATGGAATTCGGATTTTATGCTTGTGTTATGCGATTTTGTTGCATATGTGATTGAAATTAAATTGATGATTGATATGTTTGATTCCGAATCTGATTTTTGGTTAATCTTACTGTTTTGGATGAATTAATCATGCTGATTATTGGAAAATTATTGTGATATTGATTTCTTATGGAAACAATGAAGTTGTGATATAGTATGTGAGTATGCAATGCTCTTACATGTTATAATTATGTTTGACAAGTTCAATTGAGTATTGAACTATGAAATGTGATTCTGATTTATATGATATGGATTTGGATTTGTATGAAAGTTGATCTGAAAAATGCGAATTGAGCATGTAAATTATTATATGACCATGTGTGATAACATGTTATTGGAATTGGAATTATAAGCAATTAATCGAAAGGAATAATTAAGGATTTCTGAAAATTTGATTGATTAAGTATCTGATTAAATTAAAGATTTAAATGTAAAGCCCTTGGTGTGTACAGTCTGTTTAGGTAGTACGGCTAGCCTAGAGTCTGAGCTCAATAAGAAAATCGGTACGTTAGTGTACTCGATATTGTGGTACGTAAGTGTACCTTCTTGCTTAATGTCTGCGGACATTATGATATGTTATATGTGATACGATTTGGTACGTGGTACCTATTACATGATGAATTTTGATTCACAACCTCTGTTATACGTGACTTGATTACCTAGCATACTCTACTATCCAAGGCATTGCTAAATGAATTAAATGAACAATTTAAGGAATGAAATCTGAAAATTGAAAGTAAATTCATGAAATTGGTTGTTGGATCATTTGAATGAAATATTGAATTTCATGATTTGCTATTCTTGATATGCTATGAAACTTTAATTGTGATAATTTGATAATTGGAAGTTAATTCAGGTTTCATGACTTGTATGTGTATTCATGATATGAATGATATGTAATCACTTGCATGTATTCGAATAGAATTACATGACTCCTTGGTGTATATATTCGAATGATTTCTATGGTGCATTATTAATTGTGGATTGATTATATTGTTTGAATCATTCGAATGAGCTAATGTGCAAAGTGAAATTAAATTGTTTGATCATAATGTTTAAATTGGAAACCGAATAGAATAGGGTTTCCTCACTAAGTACGAGAAGTACTTACCACTCGAACCTTCCTTCCTTCCCCTAAATTTCAGGTTCTAGCATCGTTGACCTCTACCTGTATTCTACTCGTACGAAGCTTAAGTGTGATTTTCCCTGTCTTTGTCGTACTCATGATGGGTGGCCTAGCGTTCAGCATGTTAGATAAATTTGGCATAATGGTTATGTTCATGAACTATTTCTTTAGTATTGTATAAACTTATAAGAAGTTACCTTACATCTTGATATGTAATTAAGGGAAACTAAAACATTATGGATGATATTATAGGATATGATATATATATATATGTATATGATGAAGTATGTCCATGGGATAATCGAATGTGAAAAGAAATTAAAATAGATTATGTTATATACATCATAAGATAAGTGATTGGATTATATGTGCCCACCAAGCCTTGATCGAAACATTGATATGAAATGTGTATAATTTATATGTGACATGAATGATTGTAAATTAGTGCAATTTGAATAGATGTATTCGAATAAAAAAAATATCACACGAAAAAAATTGTTAACCCACTTCCGCTGCCTAATACGATTCTGTCACATGTTAACATAACACTCCTTGCCCCTAATCCGGGGTGAGGGGTGTTATATAAAGTGGTAATCAGAGCTTTTTAGGTTAAGTCCTAAAAATTTTAATCGAGTCTGTATGCATCTGCATTGTTTAGGTTTGCCACCCATGTATTGTATGATAAGATATTTGTACTGAGCTTTCTGATCTTCTGTTATTTGACTGAATGATAGAATATGACAGACCTAAAAGACCCAAAGAATAGGAGCTCGCACGAATCTTCGAGCGAAGGTGAAAGTGTGAGTTTGGGTGATAATTCTCCTGCTCAAACTGAAACTCCGAGAAAGGAGAGAAACAAAGAGCATGCTCAGACTTCCGAACAAATTCCTAAAAAGCCTGTTCAAGTCACTGAACGGATCCCTACAGAGCATGTTCAGAACACAGAACAACTTCCACCTGAAAATCCTATGGTTCAGTCTGCCCAAAGGGAATGTCTCCTCAGCATGAAGAAGATGTTCAATCAACTTCTAACAAATCTGAAACAAGAGCAACCTACTGTTTCTGTCCCTACTGCACCTAGTAGAGCTCCGATAGATAAGCTTTCTCAGCATCGAGCTTATACTTTTACTGGTGCTAATGAAGAAAGACCAGAAGATGCAGAGTACTGGCTTGAAAACACCACCAAGGTGGTAACCCGACAATTACAGTGCTCCGATGACCACAAATTGGAGTGTGCTGTGGCTCTGTTAGCTGATGAAGCTATGAATTGGCGGGAAACCACTACTCTTACTGTTGCGAATGAACTGGTGACATGGGAATTCTTCTTTGAAGAGTTCAAAAAGAAGTACATCAGTGAACAATACTTAGCTGAGAGAAGAAAGAGATTCTTGCACCTTAAACAAGCCAACCATCCTATTGAGCAGTACGTTGCAGACTTTTGCAAGTATTGCAAATATGGTGCAGAATACATCAAAACTGAAGCTGATAAATGCCGAATGTTCATTGAAGGCATGAATGATGAACTGAGTCCAATCTTCACTGCTTTGGGAATCAATGATTTCCAGAATCTTGTTAATCGGGCTATTGCAACCGAAGCTAGAATGAAAGCTGCGGAAAAGCGAAAAGGGGGCAATAAGCCTGACAAAAAGCAGAAACGAGATGATAAGTCTCAATGGCAGTTCAAGAAGCCTAAATTTCAGAAAGAATGGTCTTCTAATTTCACTTCTGCTCCGAGGAGCAATTACACTTCTAAACCAGCTACAGTGATCAGATCCTCGGTACCGACTATGTCTGTTAATAGTTCGGGAAATTCTGAAAAGATTTCTCCTTGCAAGTTCTGTCAGAAACCACATCGAGGTCAGTGCAGACTTCAGGCAAATCTCTGTTATGCTTGTGGTGGTGATGATCACTACATCAAAGACTGTCCTCAGAAGCATGAATCTATGCTAGCTCGTAACACTGTAGTTCCTAGTCCGACATTCTCTAATCGGAATAAGAATGCCAAGTCAGCCCAGCCGAGTTATCAGAAGAAAGGCAAGGGTACTCATTCCAATGCTACTACTCATCAGGAATCTCGAGCACCTGCTAGAGTTTACCACATTCGTGGTAGAGATGATGAAGAGTCTCTTGAAGTGATTGCAGGTACTGTTGAGCTAAACTCACATCCTGTTTATGCTTTAATAGATTCGGGATCCACTCATTCATTCACATGTCTATATGTTGTAAAAAGGTTAAAATTAGAACCTGAAAATGTGAAAACAAGTCTGATAGTCTCAAACCCTTTAGGAGGAACTTCGAATATAAACCTAATATGTAGAAATTGTTCATTGCATATTAGTAATTTGCCATTCCTTATTGATCTCTACATATTACCCTCCTGTGAGTTCGATCTAATTCTGGGTTTAGATTGGTTAAGTAAACATGAAGCTTGGGTAGATTGTCAAAATAAAAGACTGTATCTTCAGGGTTTAGGAAAGGAATCCATACTCCTAATTGATAAAAAGCCCACTTCCATTTTTGCATCCATGGTCTTACGAGATCAAATTGAATTTGGAATGTCTGAAATGCCTGTTGTTTCTGAATTCATTGATGTGTTTCCCGAGGAACTACCTGGTCTCCCTCCGACTAGAGAAGTTGAATTCGGGATTGAAGTACAGCCTGGCTCAAATCCGGTGTCTATCACTCCGTACCGGATGGCACCTCTTGAGTTAAAAGAATTGCAAAAGCAACTTCAAGAGCTTCAAGACAAGGGTTTCATTCGACCCAGCACTTCTCCTTGGGGTGCACCTGTTCTATTTGTAAAGAAGAAGGATGGAACAATGCGTCTTTGCATTGACTACCGTCAATTGAACAAGATCACAATCAAGAACCGATATCCGCTCCCAAGAATAGAAGATCTGTTTGATCAACTTAGGGATGCTTCAGTATTCTCAAAGATCGACATGCGATCTGGATACTATCAAATGAGAGTCAAAGAGGAGGATGTATCAAAAACAGCCTTCCGAACTCGTTATGGCCACTATGAATTTCTGGTAATGCCTTTCGGATTGACAAATGCTCCGGCGGCATTCATGGATCTCATGAATAGAGTATTCAAGCCATATCTTGATAAATTTGTCGTCGTCTTCATTGATGACATTTTGATCTATTCTCACAACAATGAAGAACATGCTGATCATCTTCGCATTGTCTTGCAAACTCTCCGGGAACGCCAGTTATTCGCAAAATTTTCCAAGTGTGAGTTCTGGTTATCGGAAGTCTCTTTCCTTGGACATGTAATTTCTGCAGAAGGAATTAAAGTTGATCCGAAGAAAATTCAGTCAATCATGGATTGGCGACCTCCTAGAAATGTCAGTGAAATACGAAGTTTCCTTGGTCTTGCTGGTTATTACAGAAGGTTTGTCAAAGGGTTTTCCTCTATAGCCTTACCTTTGACTAAACTTCTTCGTAAAGATCAACCGTTTGAATGGTCTGACAAGCAACAAAGAAGCTTTGACCAACTCAAAGCAGCCTTGACTCATGCCCCAGTTTTGATCCAACCAGAACCTGGCAAGGATTATACTGTGTATAGTGATGCTTCACATGCGGGTCTTGGATGTGTTTTAATGCAAGGTGATAATGTGATAGCTTATGCTTCACGCCAACTGAAATCTCATGAATTGAACTATCCAACGCATGATCTCGAACTTGCTGCAATCGTGTTTGCTCTCAAAATATGGAGACACTACTTGTACGGTGAGAAATGTTATCTGTTCACCGATCACAAGAGCCTAAAGTATCTCCTAACTCAGAAAGATCTGAATTTGAGACAACGCAGATGGATGGAGTTATTGAAAGACTATGATTTAGTCATTGACTATCATCCAGGAAAAGCCAATGTGGTTGCAGATGCCTTAAGTCGTAAACCGACATTGGGTAAAATCTCTAATCTCTGAATCTTAAAAAAATATAAATAATAATGTGTCTATAATAAGAGTTTTGATTAAAAAGTGGTATTTATTTTTGTAGCTCCAACTGCTATCAATGCTCATCTTCGAGTATATCAGAAGCAATGATTTCTGTCCGAACTTCAAATTCAATCCAGTCTAATCTCAAGGATTGAAAATCTTCAGAAAGCTGATCCAGAACTTCAGGATATCATTTCCAAACTGGATACAAAGCCTGGTGAAGGATTCTGTATTCATACAAACGGTCTCCTTTACTTCAAAGATAGAATCTGTGTTCCAAATGATGAAAATTTGAAAAGGGATCTTCTGGAAGAAGCACACCAAAGTTCTTTTTCGGTCCACCCTGGATCGGTTAAGATGTATAGAGATCTCAAATCTTTGTATTGGTGGTCTGGTATGAAAGCGACTATCAATGATTTTGTATCTAAATGTCTCAACTGTCAAAGAGTCAAAGCTGAACATAGAGTTCCCACCGGACTACTCCAACCACTTGTACTGCCACAGTGGAAATGGGAACGAATTACTATGGACTTCGTGACTGGTCTTCCTTGTTCTCCCAGAAAATATGATGCTATTTGGGTGATTGTTGACCGATTCACCAAATCGGCACATTTTATTCCTATTCGTATCAATTACAGTGTGGAGACCTTGGCCAATCTGTATATTCAAGAAATAATCCGGCTACATGAAATTCCTATCTCCATTGTCTCTGATCGTGATCCAAGATTTACTTCTAGATTTTGGAAAACATTACAGAGAGCTATGGGAACGAAATTGAATCTAAGCACAGCTTTCCATCCGCAAACTGATGGTCAGTCTGAACGAGTAATTCAGATTCTCGAAGACATGCTTAGAGCTTGCATAATTGACTTTGGGAAGAATTGGGAGAAATCCCTACCCTTAGTTGAATTTGCCTACAACAATAGCTATCAGTCGTCTATTCAGATGACTCCTTTTGAAGCATTGTATGGCAGAAAATGCAGAACACCTCTGTGTTGGTCCGAACTTGGTGAAAATAAGGTTTTGGGACCACAACTGCTCAGAGAAACAGAAGAGAAAGTTCAAATCATCCATTCTCGATTGAAACAAGCCTTCGATAGACAGAAAGCCTATGCTGATCTGAAACGAAGAGATATCCATCATAATGTGGGAGACAAAGTCTTTCTTAAGGTCTCTCCATGGAAGAAAGTATTTCGGTTCGGAAAGAGAGGAAAGTTTAGTCCTCGCTTTATTGGACCTTTTGAAATCACAGAGAGAATTGGCCCAGTGGCTTATCGACTTGCACTTCCTAGTGAGTTCGATAAAATCCACAATGTCTTTCATGTGTCAATGCTCAGAAAGTATAGATCCGATCCTTCTCACATCTTAGAGCCGGAAGAAGTAGAACTGAATCCTGATTTGTCCTATGAAGAGGAACCAGTTCAGATTCTGGATAGAGAAATCAAAAGACTCAGAAACAAAAATGTTGCATTGGTTAAAGTCTTGTGGAGAAATCACGAGATGGAAGAGGCAACATGGGAACCTGAGGACACGATGAAAAAGCAATATCCTCATCTGTTCGATTCAGGTAAAATTCGAGGACGAATTTTCTTTAAGGGGGGAGGAATTGTAACACCCTAAAAAGTACCCTAGTTCGAACGATAGAAAAACGATATCGATAACGTAAAAGATCACAACTTAGCTAAGATTGAAAGAATTTAAAATGTATAATCATGTATAAGTACACATACTTGGTAGAAATAAAATTTAATCAATGTAAAATAATGTATATATATAAGTGTATATATATACATTCGATGGAATTAAATTAAGTTGAAGAATTGATACTTAAATATATATATAACATGATATGTGGATGATTATAAGAATTATATATATATAAATATGTTAGTGGGATTAGTTGGAGGATTAGTTGGGACATGACCCCTTTGGTCTTATCTCATTTAATTTGTCCCCTTTTTTTCTCTTCCTTATCCGGTTACTTAACCCACCAAATTAAGCAACATTTTGTTCATTCACACACACACTTACAAACACAAAATTGAGAGGAAAACCAGAGAGCTTTCGGTGAAGAAGACAAGGGTTGCATAGCATAGAAATTGAGTTAGAAAATTCAAGGAAAAATCGAAAGTAAGTAGCTCTCTCTCTATAGTTTTCGAATATGTTAAAATCTTTAATAGATCAATGGTTTTAATGCCTTTAGAAAATCATGAAAGTGATGATACTAAAGGTTATGCTGCTGGAAAATTTTAAGAACACAAGAAACCTCAAGAAATTTTGAAGGATAAAAGCTTATGAACATGCAAGAGTAAATATGGACAGATTTAGTAATTATAAGAACATGCAACTTTAGAAAATTGTAGGAAATTAATTAGTGGGAATTTCGTGATGAATTTTTGATATGTTCTACTTTGACATGTCTAAAGTGGTAAAAAAATTATAAATCTGAGTTTTGATCATTGTAGTGAAATCTGGAAGCTTAATACGAACATCATGTAAAACTGTCCTGCACTGTTCTTAGATGGACAGTGAACTTTAGAAAATTGTATAAAATTCACTAGTAAGAGTTTAGTGATGAAATTTTAATATGTTCTACCTTAACATGTCTAAAATGGTAGAAAAATTGTAAAAGGGATTTTTGATGACTGTGGTAAAATCTGGAAACCCATTTCGAATAGCATGCAAAACTGTCCAGTAATGTTCCTAGCTGGACAGTGAACTTTGTAAAATTGTATAAAATAATATACTAAGAGTTTCGACCTGAATTTTTGATATGTTAAAATTGGGTATGTTAATTGAATTTAGGAACAAACGGTGTTCGATTTGGAGTTGTGTACAGTAAATAAGAAATTAATTAAATTAGGTGGTCAGAAATGTGTATAAATGAAAAGAAGAAAAAATTAAGAATTTGTGAATTATTAAAGATGTAAAAATTGGATTAAATGAAGTGTTAATAAATTTATTAACAATCTGTAGGATGTGAAATCCACCAATTTTAGTGATCAATTTGAAAGTTTAAGTGATTAATTGAAGAAATTAGGAAATTTGGAAACTAGTCGAATTGGACCAAATAATTCAGGGACTGTTTTGAATAAATTGAGAAATTCAGTCTTTAATAGCATGAATTGCATTCTGAAAATTTGTTATTTGTTTGGCTTGAATGCCTTAGATTTTAGAAGCGAAAGGGTAGAAGAGGAGGTTACTCCGGGATCGGCTACGGATCGGGCGAAAGGCATACAGTTTCCGAATTAGCTCGGCGAATTGTGAGTGAAACGATTTTTAGAGTTGGGATTAGAGTCCCAACTGCCTTAATTTGATTTTTAAGTTATGATAAGCATGCAATTTGGACTAACTAATTATTCGATTTTAGTAAGGGAAGAAGGAATAATGGAATTCGGATTTTATGCTTGTGTTATGCGATTTTGTTGCATATGTGATTGAAATTAAATTGATGATTGATATGTTTGATTCCGAATCTGATTTTTGGTTAATCTTACTGTTTTGGATGAATTAATCATGCTGATTATTGGAAAATTATTGTGATATTGATTTCTTATGGAAACAATGAAGTTGTGATATAGTATGTGAGTATGCAATGCTCTTACATGTTATAATTATGTTTGACAAGTTCAATTGAGTATTGAACTATGAAATGTGATTCTGATTTATATGATATGGATTTGGATTTGTATGAAAGTTGATCTGAAAAATGCGAATTGAGCATGTAAATTATTATATGACCATGTGTGATAACATGTTATTGGAATTGGAATTATAAGCAATTAATCGAAAGGAATAATTAAGGATTTCTGAAAATTTGATTGATTAAGTATCTGATTAAATTAAAGATTTAAATGTAAAGCCCTTGGTGTGTACAGTCTGTTTAGGTAGTACGGCTAGCCTAGAGTCTGAGCTCAATAAGAAAATCGGTACGTTAGTGTACTCGATATTGTGGTACGTAAGTGTACCTTCTTGCTTAATGTCTGCGGACATTATGATATGTTATATGTGATACGATTTGGTACGTGGTACCTATTACATGATGAATTTTGATTCACAACCTCTGTTATACGTGACTTGATTACCTAGCATACTCTACTATCCAAGGCATTGCTAAATGAATTAAATGAACAATTTAAGGAATGAAATCTGAAAATTGAAAGTAAATTCATGAAATTGGTTGTTGGATCATTTGAATGAAATATTGAATTTCATGATTTGCTATTCTTGATATGCTATGAAACTTTAATTGTGATAATTTGATAATTGGAAGTTAATTCAGGTTTCATGACTTGTATGTGTATTCATGATATGAATGATATGTAATCACTTGCATGTATTCGAATAGAATTACATGACTCCTTGGTGTATATATTCGAATGATTTCTATGGTGCATTATTAATTGTGGATTGATTATATTGTTTGAATCATTCGAATGAGCTAATGTGCAAAGTGAAATTAAATTGTTTGATCATAATGTTTAAATTGGAAACCGAATAGAATAGGGTTTCCTCACTAAGTACGAGAAGTACTTACCACTCGAACCTTCCTTCCTTCCCCTAAATTTCAGGTTCTAGCATCGTTGACCTCTACCTGTATTCTACTCGTACGAAGCTTAAGTGTGATTTTCCCTGTCTTTGTCGTACTCATGATGGGTGGCCTAGCGTTCAGCATGTTAGATAAATTTGGCATAATGGTTATGTTCATGAACTATTTCTTTAGTATTGTATAAACTTATAAGAAGTTACCTTACATCTTGATATGTAATTAAGGGAAACTAAAACATTATGGATGATATTATAGGATATGATATATATATATATATATATGTATATGATGAAGTATGTCCATGGGATAATCGAATGTGAAAAGAAATTAAAATAGATTATGTTATATACATCATAAGATAAGTGATTGGATTATATGTGCCCACCAAGCCTTGATCGAAACATTGATATGAAATGTGTATAATTTATATGTGACATGAATGATTGTAAATTAGTGCAATTTGAATAGATGTATTCGAATAAAAAAAATATCACACGAAAAAAATTGTTAACCCACTTCCGCTGCCTAATACGATTCTGTCACATGTTAACATAACACTCCTTGCCCCTAATCCGGGGTGAGGGGTGTTATAATGAACATCATCCATTTTTTTTACCGGAACACTTGTTGGGTTCCACTGTAATCAAAATTGAACAAGAGAATTACAAACATGTTTCATATTTTTAATAAATATTTATTACGTTAAATATATATTTGTTCAGACACGATACAAGTTAAGTGACAAGTTTTCAGACTGAATTAAAACAAAACTCAGATCGATATCTATAACGATTAAAAAAACACCTAATTTTTTAAATAAATTTAAAAATTATGTCAAAGTTGGACTAAAAAAATACATAAATATGTATGATCTACACCCACTTAAACATTCTAATAATCATATGAAGTTTTCCAAGTTTGAAGTTTTTGAATTGTTGTCAATTTTTTTATCGGATAAGTTCCAAATTTGACTTATAGAGCATGTATTACATGTACTATCTAATTTTAATTATTCTTTAAAAGAATATATATTTAATATTCATGCTAATACATTTTGAATATAAATAAATACGATGATGTAAAGAACTTCAAAATAACTAAATATATTCCATATTCAAACTTTATTTAATTATTTAAGTAAACGTAAAATTATTTTATTTTATCTATCACTTTCGCATTGACTTGGATAAATTTCTTTATGCACATTGAAGGCTAGCTAGGCACTAAAAATGCTTACTTTTAATGAGTTATTAGAAGACTATTGGTAATATATAAAGTGGGATATTAATTATATAGGAGAAACTAAAATATTATTTTGTAAACGAATTAGAATGTAAAAAAATATTTAAAAAATAATCTCAACAAGTATCCCAATGGAGAAGCGGATGATGTTCATTCCAAGAGGCACATGTTCAAATCGCTCTGTTTACAAGGCGTATGTTCATTGTTAAAGGGTTAAAAATATTATTGAACGGATACTATCTTATAATCACCTTTAGATTATTTAAAAACATATTTAAAAAATAAAGTAGTATGAATGTATGATTCGATGGATAATTATAAGCATTTACGAGAGTTTGTTAATAATCCCACTCCATCAGGTATATGAATATGAATAGCTTAGGGGTGTTCATGGTATGTTAACATATCATTTAGCCTGTACGATATCGTTATTACGGTTATTGAATTTTGTTGATCGTAACTTAAATGTACAAAAATACATATAATTTTAAGTTTTAATTAGGCTTAATATTAAAATAAGTGCCTAAACTATCCCGTTTTCCCCTTTTAGGTGCCTAAACTATTTATTGCCCCTTTTAGGTGCTCAAACTATCTCATTTTTTTTCTTTTAGGTGTCTAAACTTTTTTCCGTCCCTTTTAAGTGCCCAAACTATCATTTTTTGATCAAAATAGGTGCTCAAACTATCATTTTTTTTTATCAAATTAGATACCTCAATTTGATCTTAAAAGGGACAAAAAATAATAGCTTGGACACTTAAAAGGGGCAAAAAAAATTTAGGCACTTAAAAAAAAACGTGATAATTTGAGCACCTAAAAGAGGCAAAAAATAATTTAGACACTAAAAAAACATGATAGTTGGCATTTATTTTGACATTAAACTTTTTAATTAAATAAAGCTAACGACACGGAAAGTTTATAAACAATTTGTAGAAATATAACGATAAGTGATCACACAATAAAAAACGGGAAAACATTGTCATTATCACTAAACTATTCTCGCCTTCATGTTTTGGCAATGAAACTATTATTTTTGGTAAAATAGTCACTAATGTTACGCTTTTTTTCCTGTTTGGTCACTCACGTTAAAAAACTCACAGAAAATAGAAAAGTGGGAATAATTTAGTGACAAAAATAGGAGCAATAGATCGGTGACCAAAATAGGGAAAAAAGTAAAATTAGTGTCCAAAATAAAAAAAAACGTAATACAATTTTGCACAAAATAATAATTTGGTGATCAAAATATGAAAACGAGAATCGTTAGGGACCAATGGTGATGTTTACCTAAAATTATACCAACATTTACATGATTTTTTTGGGAGGGGGGCACAAGTACAAGAGTAGAAAATCACTAATGTCCAAAAACATAACACAATAAGATTATGACTTAGCACGATTTGTGAGTTATTCGATTTTATTCCAACTCTAGCTCAAATATCTATTTACAAAAATAAATATTTATTTTAAAAAATAATAATTATAGTCAAACTAAATATTTTACTTTAAAATAAATTGTAATTTTCTACTTTTATCAACTTTCATCGCATCCACCACAAATTCTCATTTATTTATTTAATTTTATTTTTCACCAAATTGTTGATTAATGAAAATAATGGGTAAATTGGATATTAAAATAAGATGAAAAATGACGGGAGTGCCCTTAAAAGAAGACAAAGGGCGTAGCTAAGTTCCATAAAGAGAAGTTCCGGTGTTTGCGGCTTTTTAGGGGAAAAGATGCGCCAAACGCTCCCCTCTGTGTGCGTAATAAAGGCTGCAGGTGTAGGGTATATTAGTCTTTTCAGAACTATGCCACTCAATCAGTCAAGTCAGCTATTCGTATCAGTAAAATCGATAAAAAAGCAGACCACGTGGATATCGGATTCTGGGATTTCATAATGTTTCACCAAGTTAATTAAAAATATTTTTAATTTATAATTAATATACTAAATTATATATATTTTATATTTATGTTTATTTTAAGAGAATATATTATATGCACCGGTAGTAGAAAATTAATTTTCTGCAAGCGTTTAGTTGTTAGGATTTAAATGTTATATTTTTATAATTTTAGTGTTTGTAGTTAGGTATTATTGTTTGAGAATATATTTTATAGTTTAAAGTTTAAAACATAAGAGTTAGGGTTTGGGCCCTTAAAAGAGATACATGACAACTTTAAAAGCGCACTTATAGTCACAGAGAAAAAAATTTCTATTAACGGTGGATCAAATAATTACCTTTATTTTAAACTATATTAAAGGTTCAAAATTATTTTTTAAAAATAAAATTTAAACTCTCTAAAAAAAATACAATATACATTATCAATACACTTAACCGTTGTTATCCTAAATCATATTTGTTGTTAACAAATTGACATGTTAGTGAATGCAAGTTAAAGATCATGATCCAAGAAAAGTAGAGGACCTTTTAGTTCATTGAATCATATTTCTAAGAGTTAATTTTTAGCATTGGATAAATCAAAATTTAATTTTTAAAGCTAACACTTTTTATTTTAATTTTGAGTTTTATATTTAACTTCTAAATTTGACTTTTAAATTCATTTAATGACATGACACTCTAAGTTTATGCCACACCATCACTTATTTTTTAAATATAAATTCTTTTTTGAATGACGATCCGATATAATTTTAGTGTGTCATGTCATTAAAATAATTAAAAATCGAATTACGAAGATTAAATATTACTTTATCAACTTTTTAGATTCTATTTATGATATACCAACTCCAAGCCTGGCCTGGCAAGTGGCAACACTGTCCATGATTTTGGTCTGTTGGTAATGAAATAAAGTAGTACATTGAAGATATTCAAAGATAGCAAAGAGTGATCTCAAGAACCATGGGAGTTAAAAAGACAAAAACAATGCCCCGTGGGAAGAGAAAAGAGAGGTACCCATGAATACACCATATACATGTTTAGAAGGCCATGGGCCCTAAAACTACCCTTAATTCTATATAGTCCATATACATTAATTCGATCGCAATAGCATCTGTTACACTCTATAATATTAAATAGAAAAAAAATCGAAGGACGTTGAAGGTTGGTTTTTGAATGCTTCAATAGTACACTATTTACATTCTGAAGATTAATGTCGAAATATAAAGTTGATGAGTTAAATACCGATTTTGCATGTTAAAGTGAAGGCATTAATGTATGTTAAGTATTTGTATGTTGGGATGAATCAGGGTGCTGAGGGGACAGTCGCCTCCTAAAAATTTTAAATTTTTCGATAGTTTAAATATTTTTTTTATATTTTTTATTGACAGTCTAATTACATCCTCTAAAATTTTATAATTTCACATCCCTCACAAAAAATCTGACAAATCCCTTGGTTTTTATATTTTTGCATGATATGAGTAATAGAATACTATGTTCAAAGGAAATCTTGTTTGAGAGACATAGAGAGAAAACTTCAATCATTTTCATGGGTGGTTCAAGAAATGAATTAAATTTGTTTGGGGAGTACTAAAGTTTTGAATTGAAAGCATATGTCACTTTCAAGAAACATTGTATTTTTGGTCACAAACAAGAAATATATATATTTATGTCCGAAAAAAATCCAAAAGCTGAGAAGCCAATTAAAAGACATGACATGTGGTGTTCTCAAAGTATGAAAACCCCCCACGTTCCCACCATGCAGTACCATGAGAAAAAAAACAAAATGAAAAAGAACAAGAAATTGTCAAGCAAAGGTAGTAATTAATTTAGTAGCCGTGCGTACCGGGACGGTGTCAGGATTTGAAGTTGAGGGACCAAAGTATAAATTTTGAAAAGTGGAGGGGTAAATTTATAATTATACTAATTTTTCAAGAAAAATATAAAGAATCAAAGGGTAAAAAAATTCTCCCTACTAGAGGCCGCAACCCCTCCCATTCAACATGTAGCACCGTCCCTGCGTGCATGAACATGTTGCCAAAGCTGGTCTTCTAGGTTTGTTTCGACGATGCTACATCAACGCTTAATTGATCGGTTTCGAACCTTAACCTTAAACCTAAACTCTAAATCTAATTTTTTTGTATGAAGGTATAAATAAGGACATCGAAAAATGATATATAATTTCGGACCGAAAATAATATTTCAGTTGAACTGATTGAATTGAAAATCGATGATTCGACATAGAACTGAAAATTAAATACAAGTTATTGCGAACTGGTAAAAAAAATTATGGGCTAAACTGAAAAATTGGCGGCCTCCATCGGAAAGGCAGACGAAGGGGTAGGCCGCGAACTGCGCCTCTTTGATTTTTGCTTTGGGTCAGCCGCTTGCTTGGCTAGCCTGTTTTTGTTGTTTGTATTGGGCTTTTTGCATGCTTTGTAATTTTAGGGATGGCAAAAATACCCGGCCCCGACCCGACCCGAGGTGCCCCGACCCGACCCGACCGGGTATTTTTTCTAAAATTTCGGGGATCGGGGCGGGGCGGGGCGGGAAAGGCATGAAGTCGGGGCGGGGCGGGTTCGGGTATTTGCTAGAAATTCCCCGCCCCGCCCCGGTACTTTTTTATATTTTTATATATATTTATAAAAAATATCATTAAATTTAAATACTTTTATGAGTTTTAAGTTATTTTTTGTTTTTGTTTTGGTTCGTACTTATTGTAAAATTTTGTTAGATATTGTTTAAGTTTTAATATATTCGATTCTAACGGTCAATGATTTAAGTTTATTCTTTTAAATATGTAGTTTAACATGTGTATAATTTAAAATTGGTTTTATTTTAATTTTTTATATATGTTTGATGTCCCTTGAAACTATAATTTGTGATTGTGGTGGAAGATTGGTCGAATCTAATATTTACCGTCGGCGAAGATTAAATTTTTTTAAATTTTTCGGGGCGGGTCGGGGCGGAGTCGGGTTTAAGGATTATTGTATCGGGGCGGGGCGGGGCGGGTAAATTAATATTTTAATCCGGGGCGGGGCGGGGTCGGGTATAATATATTATAGGTCGGGGCGGGTTCGGGGCGGCCAAAAACCCGCCCCGCCCCGCCCCGTTGCCATCCCTAGCTTTGTATCATTTTTTAAGCATAAAGTCAAAAAATATCTCTAATATTTGATTGAATAGTCACTTTGGCACCTATTTTTTTTGGAGCGATTCAACTCTCAACGTTTTATTTTAGATTAAAATAGTCCATCTACGGATAAAAACTGTCACTCAACCGATAGTAAATAGTTTGAAATGACGTGACAAACTTAAATGGCAGTGCACGTTGACATGGTAGCTTGGTATTAAAAATGCGCCTAAGGCGTGAGGCGAGCGAGGCGTTAAGAAAAACGCATTCAAGGGCCGAGGCGAAGCGATATACAGAATGCGCGCGCTTCCGGTCGCTTTTGCCTGAGGCGTGTGCGAGCGAGGCGTGTTAAAAAAAAGCACATGTTTTCCCCTAATTTCCCCCAAAAATCACAACAAACACAGCCAGCCTCCCCCAAATTGCTCTGCCTCCCCCCAAATTTCAGATAACTTTCAACTCTAGCCACTGTCGTCGGCAACCCAGCCACCGACGTCTCTTCTCTTCTTTTCTTTTGTCTATTTGAATCGGTTCAAATTAGGGATTACAGACAAATTGTTTGAGACACTGTTTATTTGAATGGGTATTGTTTACACTTTACACCCCGAATTGTTTTATAAAACTAGAATTCACATTCGGGAAGGCAGCAGGACGCTGGTTTTATAAAACTAAAATTCAGTCTTGAAATACATTACTGTTGGTTATTATTTGGTTATTCAGGTTGTTTTCTTATATAACTTTGTTTAATTTGAGACTTAAATACAAATTTAAGTAGAAAATATTTTATCTTTTAGCATTTATAATATAATTACTATGTTTTTAAGTACAAAATATGCTATACGGTTAATTTATAATTTTTTAAAAGAAATGACGCCTCGCCTACGGAAGGCGAGCGCCTTCGCTTCTCGCCTCGGCTTCAAAGACCTTTTGCGCCTCGGAGCGCCTTGCGCTTTTCAAAACCAAGCATGGTAGTATCGTATAGACAAATATGTTTACTTGAAAATGTTACATTATTCAAAAAATAATTTTTTTCTTGAGTTATCTTTATGTTAAGTCATTTCAAACTATTTACTGTCAGTTTTCTAACAATTTTCACTCGCAGAGGAGTCGTTTTAACCGAAAATGAAACGTTGAGGGTTGAATTGCTCCAAAAAAAAGAAGAAGAATAAATGTGTCAAAATGACTATCCTCTCAAATGTTTTTTTTTGAAAATAAGCCACTAATTTTATTAATGAGAAAATACCCAAAATTACAATAAGAGTTTACAAACTATCATTGTAAACTAAAAACATAATTTGGACTTCCTCCTAAAACTAGCCACTTTAGATCATATATGAACCATACATGAAAAGGTTATAAACCCATCCAAATACTCGATCGAAAATAGATACGAAACCTGATTGCATCAGCAAAACGAACCACAAAAGGGGATGAAGCTATTGATAGACCACCGAGAAAACACAAATCAGAGCCGAGCACCTGAGAAACTCATCACAAGCGCAAACCGTATATCCAAATTCCAACTGAAGGTCCATAGCAGGGAAGATTAACATGATTACAAATAATCGCCATCTTGATTAGTCGTGACGTCGTCAAATCAACCCTGATAGAAAACAAATAATAGAAAAATGTGTCAAGTGACAGAAAAATATGCTAAAAAGCATAAAAACGTACCAAACGGTAGAGAAAAACGTGTCATAAAGACAAATTTATTGAATTAAAAAGACTAAAAATCAAAAGAACAAAACAAATAAATGAAAGAAGGTGACCGGCGGTCGACAAATAACCCGAAAGTTATTGCTGCAGTCGGCCTATGTTCGAACCAAAGAGAAAGAGAACGAGAACGGCGACACTAAGAAAAAAGAGAAAAACCCTTACTGTAACTCTCAGCCTTGTGAATTTTAAAATACTATCCTCTCAAATGTTAGGAGTATATTTTTTTGACTTTGTGTATTTTTTATGAATATTATGGATTTACTGAAAAGAAAGTCAAAATGTTCATTTTAATTATGAAGAAAAGGAATATATGTAGAAAGTCACACCATAATTAAGTGATCGAATCAAGTGACACCAAACTCAACCGAATATTGAATAAGGATAAAATTTTAATACATAAAATTTAAATCATAAATTTTAAACTCAAAATTAAATCTTTAATTTTAAAACTAAAAAACTTGAATAAACTGAAACCTAATTCTTTAACCTTTCAAATCACGCTCTTCTTTCTCACTATCAAGTAAGTTTTCTTTGCTAGATAAGTCATGCATGACATGGCCATATCACTACCTACGAATTCTAGAACATATTTTTCTATACTTGTTATTAGAGGTCTAAATTTTTCTCAATATTTATTATTACAGATCTACTCTTAAATTTTAATTTTTATCAATAGTTGTTACCAGGAACAAAAATTTTAAATACTTTAAATTTTTTTACTCGATTCGATCGAATGTCCGCCCCTAGTTTAATGGACAAGATAAATTTTCGAACATTTCTAGCAGATTAGGCTAGGGACAAAAGTTGTCCACGCAATGGCCATCCATTGCCATCCACCCCTCAGCTGATCCAACAATTCCAAAACCCTTCTTCTACTCTTGTCTTCCTCCTCCAAAACCCCAAGCCAGCAACTTCAGTTTCATAACAATGGCGGCTTCTTCATCTTATGTTCCTCAATGCGTTCCATTTCTTTCCAAATCATCACACTCTCACTTCCATGGCCTTAACTTCTCTTTCTCTCCTTCCCCTTCAACCCCTTCTTCTTCCTCGTTCAAAACCTCCATTTCTGCCAAGGTGGAGAAAGGTTCTGTGCCTCCACCATTCACGTTGAAAGATCAAGATGGCAAAAATGTCAGCCTTTCCCAGTTTAAAGGAAAGCCTGTGGTTGTCTATTTTTACCCTGCAGATGAAACCCCTATATGTACCAAGGAGGTTACTGCTTTAAACTCGACTCGAGATCTTATCATGTGTGTTTTTCGAGTTTGTGTGGTTTGGGATTGTTGTGACAGATTTATTTTGGTGCCCTTTCTAGGCATGTGCTTTCAGAGATTCTTACGAGAAGTTTAAGAAATTTGGAGCTCAAGTTGTTGGAATAAGTGGCGACGATCCATCATCACACAAGGTAATGCTAATGTGCTTTAGGTAAATTTGATGCAAAAAGTGATGAAGCTATTTGACACTCGTATATTCGATTAACTTTGTTTTCCTTTCATGTCTGTAATGAGCTAAACCTTCTTGATTGTCTGTGATAACAATTCCATAACCGGTGATCAGCTGGATTTGCCGGAAAATGTGCTTCGTGTTTCATCGCAAACCGGGATATTTGTATGTTTTACGGATCAAATGTTATGCACAATTGCTTGAAAACTGAAAACATTTGTTTCAATTGATCAGGCATTTGCCAAGAGATATAGACTTCCGTTTACATTGCTGAGTGATGAGGGAAACAAGGTCCGGAAAGCGTGGGGAGTTCCGTCGGCAGATATGTTCGGGACGGTTCCAGGGAGAGAAACGTATGTTCTTGACAAGCAAGGGGTTGTCCAACTCGTCTACAACAACAGGTTCCAAGCTGAGAAACATGTAGATGAAACATTGAAAATACTTCAAACTCTTAAACCTTAGGATTTGTTTTCTTTTCTTCTTTCCTCCATTCGACACGAGCAGTGGCATGTGTGTTCGGACCTCTGTTACGAGTAAAACAGCTGATCATTTTCGAATTTACTTGCTCTTCAAGGTATGCAAATTCTGTATAAATTCCATGTTCAATTATCAACACGGTTTCACCACGGCGAATTCCATCCCTACTTGCATGAACATAAAATCATATGCCAGTTCAGGATTCATTACAATCGGCCGAATCAAAAACAGCTATATTCTTGTTACATGAACACGAAAATTACGATATCATAACTACATTTACTGGTTTAGTGGTTTTTCAATGGCTCTGAAACACTAAAACCCTCCATTGTAGCTACAAATGAAACCTTCTGAAACAACACTGAACCATATGAAATGTCCCCCCCTTACATTCAGTTATAACAGTCGGCTTTTCTTCTGTAGCTCCACTACCGGTCACCGTACTTTGTAATACTAACGCCTTTCGATGTTATGCTTTGTCTACACGAGATTTTCTGGTTACCTATCAGATAGCTTATGGAAATTACACAGATCAGCAACTCTTACCGACATAATATGGATTTGGGTTTAAAATGTTTTAGAATGAGTGTACCTCCGGCCAAATCTACGAAAAACACTGTAAGAGCGGTGGTTGAACTATTTTACTCGTATGGGGCGAAAATGATAGACGAGTTATGCCCGCCAAACCCGAAAGAATTTGACAATGCTGCCTTAACTTTCAATCTTTCTTTCTTTGGCCCCACAAGTATACTTGTGTCCTGAATAGACGAATCAAAAAAATTGAACCATGACGTCGGAAAACCGAGGGAAAAAGAATTATAAGTACATATAAAGAAGCAAAAGCTGCTGCAAAGCACAAGTGAATGAAAAGGAAATAGAGAGAAGAAGCAGCATACCACTCCTTCATCTGGGTTTTCCAGGTTGATATTTGGATGAACCCAACCAGTTCGTATTGCCTACAATATAGACAAATCATTACCGTGTCGATCTTTTCAAATAACAGAATATAAACAGTCAGCACTGCACAAATTCCGTATATGAAGTGTTTCCTAAATTCAACATAACATTATAATACTCCAAATTACAAACCTGTACTGTTGCAACAGCTTCCACAGCACCAGAAGCTCCCAATAGGTGACCAATCATTGACTTTGTAGAGTTCACTCTTAACTGCAAATGACGGAGATATTATCAACGACACGTAAGTTTGAGAAACAGATTACACATTAATACCTAGGCATTAGAGAAAAAAACGTGAAATTACCTCGGGATTGTTGCCAAAACAATGAAGAAGAGCTTGGTACTCTTTAATGTCTCCAGCTGGCGTTGATGTAGCATGAGCATTAATATAGTTTACATCTCCTCTAGATACTCCCGCATGAGCCAAAGCCTTTTTGATGCAGAGAATGACACCAACACCTATTTTTAGATTTCACAAGACGGACGTTAGTTTAATCTTTCATACAGTAACATGCGCTGCTTCTGAAAAAGCATGTAAAATACTAACAATTATATATTTCTGGGGCATCATCATAGCAGGGAATATTTGGAGAAAGCAGCATAAAGTCATAATCTCATGAAATTTATTCTGCTTAATCACACAAGCAAGAATGAAAGATTTTTAAACTCTTAATAGACTTTTACCACTTACTTTAACCATTGTCCAACAGAAACACAACCAAGTAGGAGCAGCCAATTAAGAGGACGGATTAAACGGATTAAGTTTCAAGGTCCATGTTTAGAAAATAAAACCAGGATTCAAGAAGAAAGAACTGCAGGAATAGAGGCGTGGCTCGTTACCGTCAGGGTGAGGCTCAGTCATGTGATAAGCATCACAGGTGAAGCTTCCGCCGAGGAATTCTGCATAGATAGTCGCACCTCTCCTCTGCAAAATCAGAAACCTAAATTCAGTAATTTCCCCTTATACGAAGAGAACTAAGCACAGACCTATGGCTTACAACATGGATTCATAAGGTCAAAGACATTGTACCTTAGCGTGCTCCAATTCTTCTAAAAGCAGAACCCCAGCACCTTCCCCCATGACAAATCCATCACGACTCTGGAAAATTCAGTACCACTATCAAGGTAAATATCACATATAAAACAAACCAAGGAAGTTTATGTGCCTTTGAAGACAAAATGCTTGATAAATATACAGAGTAACTTTGTAAAAAAAACCACGTGCACATGCATATCTTACTCATACTTGATTTGTGTCCCTAAAGAGTTGTTAAGACGTGACAAGAATTGTGGTAAATCTCACTACTAAAAGATAAACATGCTGCTTACTCGTTCAAATTATTAGATTAATTAACATTACTTTTCACCAAGTTTAATTCATGAACGCATTATCAGTTTATCAGTTTCACTGCTTTTTGTTCTAGAACTAGGAGAAAAAAGCAACACCAAAAGGAAAAATAATGGCCCTGGAGCTCAAGAGTTATCGTAACATTACAGCATCCCAAGGACGTGAGGCTTTGGTAGGATCACTGTTCCTCTGAGAGAGCGCTCTACATGCCACAAATCCTCCCAAACCTAAATGACAAAATGTAGTATTACTTGCTATACCAAGTGGAAAAAATTATAAAACAATGTCAAATAAAGAAAACGAGCACAAGATACCAATGGGTATAATTGCTGCATCCGATCCGCCACAAAGCATCATATCCTGCAATTTTGTTTCAAATGCATCAGATAAAGTGCAATCGATTATACTACGATACATTGGATGTTTTTCTTTTCTCAACTTACAGCTTCGCCTCTGATGATGTGATTTGCTGCATTTAATATACAATAGTTGCTTGTAGCACATGCTGTGGAGATAGAATAATTAGGACCCATCCATCCCTGTAGAAATCATACAAGTATAAATTTAAAGCTCAAAAATCCAAATTTCAACATCCATCTAGGTCTATCTTAACATTGCGGAATCCAAAGTTAAGCTAACCAGATCCATTGCAAGCATTGCAGAACCCATATTTGTTGTAGCAAATGGTACGCAAAAAGGGTTCATCTTCCTGTACGAGATCCTCAAAGCTTCAATTGCATCATTGAAAACCTGTTCATTCCACAACAAACAACTTAAATGAAGCAATAGATAGACAAAGAAAACTATACTGCAAAACAGTCTCTTTCTTAATCCTGATTTAAGGTCACAAGGCCCTCGTGCTTCGTTTTATATACCATGCCACTTTTCTTTCTTCTTTCAGAACTATATGCAGAAGAACATACCTTCATGCCACCCATTGCTGAACCAATCAAAACCCCACATTTCGTTTTATCTAACTCATTCATTACATCTTCAGTTACCCCACCATCTTGCAAGGCTTTCTTACCCGCAGTAAGCGAATAAAGCATGAATTTGTCCATCCTCTTGGAAAGCTTTGGCGCCACCCATCCATCAGTTGAGAAAGATTTGATCTCTCCAGCAATTCTCTGGAGAAAAAACAGGAACACTAAGAACAAGCACTAGTACAAACAAGAGCATGATGAAAGATCTCAAACATCACTTACAGTCGGAAACTCAGCACAGTCAAAGGTCTCGATCTCACTTATACCACTGACACCATCGAGCAGATTGTTATAGAAGACATCAGGTTCATGTCCAAGAGGAGTTACCACCCCCATCCCGGTCACGACGACCCGTCTTTGCTTAACAGGAGGCTTCTTCTTTGTTGCAATTTCTCTTGTGGGTTGCACAGCTATAGCCATGGTTTTTCCTGAGTTTTTTAACAAATTAAACCGCACAACAAACATAATTTAGATACCATACACACATAAACACATAAACAATCTTGTATACATAGAAAACCCCAAAAAATTAGTATGCAAAACAAACGTTTTCCTATTTTATATTGAATGAGGCAGCAAACCCATGAAAACATTATTATAAAATGTTCATGAAACCAAGACAATAAAGACTACCAACCTACACCAACTTGTTAGATATGAAGACTTAAGGCAGGGGAGAGAGAGAAACCAATGATATTTATAATCAAAATCTGAACATGTACTATCTGATTTTGTATTAAATTCAGATTGTCTAAGAAAATAATGATCTTCCATGAGCAGAAGTTGGTGTATCTCACTAAGTTGTGAACCAAGAAATTAAAGAAAATGGGCAAAAACACAGTTCGCTAAAAAAAGGGTCAAATTCAAGGCGAATAAAGATATTAAAGAAACGAAAAACAGTAAAAAAGAAAAGAACCCAGATTCGATAAGGCAGCAAAAAGCAACGTTACGTTTTCAATTCCAGAAATCCAAGAAGCTAAAGATTACCAGAACGAGCAGCTCCTCGATTGTTATTAAAGGGGACATTTCTGGAGCCAAAGAAAGAAGAAAAGCTTCCGTTTTGACCGAAAAAGTTCTCATTTTTGGAGGAATAGTACTCATTACAAGGCTCGAAAACCAAGCAAGAAGCCATGGATCCACGAAACGAAGAAATCAAGCCCGCGTCTTTGTTAGTGGATGTTCCGCCGCCGCAGCATTTAGAAAGAAGAGCCTTCTTTCTGTTACGAGCCCAACGGCCGAGTCTAGTATTAGAAGAAACCGAGCCCGACAACAATGGCGACCGTGAGTGGTCATTCCCGGACGTTACCGACACACAAGCCGCCACCAACCAGGTGCATAACGGGCTTGCTGGAGACGAAGAAGCCATCCCCAAATGCAAAAAAAAAAAAAAAAAAAACTGGGAAATGACGGCAGTGCTCAAGTGCTATTTCTTTTTGGGGAAACAGCTTTGAATCTGGGCACCTTCAGTCGTTTCCTTTAAAGACTGCAAATTCTATTTCTTTTTTGTTCTCTCAATTTCCTAAAAATTTATATATTTTTTTGTTTTTCTCGCATTGGTGTCAGTGAGTTTTGAGTTCCCTCTCGAATGAGAAAAGCTTTGAAACCAAAAATAAAAAATAAAAAACGAGGATCTGTGACCAGAAAAAATATTTTTAATTTTTCAGATGTAATTTTATTTTATTTTATTACAAATATAGGGCTTGTCATTGTATTCACTTGGACTATATGTGAATATTAATAAATGTAATTATTATCGCTTTAACCGCTGCGTCACATAATTGATTTTGGTGGATGAGTTTTTTTACAAAAATTTTTTA
Organism: Hibiscus trionum; assembly: GCA_030270665.1. Lineage (NCBI taxonomy): Eukaryota > Viridiplantae > Streptophyta > Magnoliopsida > Malvales > Malvaceae > Hibiscus > Hibiscus trionum. Next base: position 1,873,843 of record BSYR01000078.1, on the reverse strand, counting down.
TATTCAAAACTGCTTCAAACTCAGAAATTTGTTTAAGCGATATCAAACTGCTTATAATTTTATATACAAAAGAACCTCAAATTCGAGATTTTTATCAAATTGATATTTTGTAGTGCTAAAAATTAATAAATTAAAATGAAGTTACAATGTTTTTGTGAATGGTAATAACTGAATCGATAGTTGAATTGACCCGATCGTCGGTTTAATAATAAACTATTCAATTTGATAAAAATAATAATAAATTATTTAAAAATATATGATACAAACATGTAAAATAAATTATTAACAATCAATTGATTTAGCGAGATGAAACGTTTAGGTTTCCTAAGTAAGGTCAAATGTTTGAATCTTGATATTAGGAACGATGAAAATTGGGTTAGAAAGGTTCCCCTATAATAAATTTTTGCAAAATTCGATCTGAATTAGTTAGTCAATAGTGATTCAACCTTATATTTTTATTAGATAAAGAGGTAATTACATTTTCAAAATAAATGTTCGAATTCGAATCTTTACAAAATAAAATAAAATGAACTTCCTTAACTACTTGATCAATTGGTGAAACTTAAAACACCTTATATTTGATGTACAACTAATATCGTGTTTAATTTAGTATTTGGACTTTTTTTTACTATTAAGTAATTAAATTTTTTAGGGAAAACTACACCGGTGGTACCCTAACTATGCATGTTTTCCTACTTTGGTCCCAAAACTATGTTTTTGGCAAAAGAGTCCCTTCCGTTACATAGTTTTCCTGTTTTGGTCCCCCGACGTTAAATAACTAACGGTTTTGCTGATGTGGTATTTTTTAATATTTTTTAAGGCTGACGTGGCATTTTTTAATATTTTTTTAATCATTTCTCTCTCCTCTTATATATTATTTTTATTTAATTTTATTCACCCAATCATGCTGTGACACGTGTCACTACACTATTAGGTGAACCCCCCCCAAATCCTAAAAATCAGACTTGGTGCCGCTGGGATTCGAACCCAGGACACCAGCGCACCAAACATGCGCTTGAACCAACTAGGCTGGGCTGGATACTTGATTCAAATCTACAAACACTTATATTTAAGCTGTACAAATTAACCCAAAAAAACCTAAAAACATAGTTGGTTCACGCGCATGCATTATGCACTGGTGGTCCTGGGTTCGATTCCCAGCGGCACCAATTATGTTTTTAGGTTTTTTTGGGTTAATTTGTACAGCTTAAATATAAGTGTTTGTAGATTTGAATCAAGTATCCAGCCCAGCCTAGTTGGTTCAAGCGCATGTTTGGTGCGCTGGTGTCCTGGGTTCGAATCCCAGCGGCACCAAGTCTGATTTTTAGGATTTGGGGGGGGTTCACCTAATAGTGTAGTGACACGTGTCACAGCATGATTGGGTGAATAAAATTAAATAAAAATAATATATAAGAGGAGAGAGAAATGATTAAAAAAATATTAAAAAATGCCACGCCAGCCTTAAAAAATATTTAAAAATGCCACATCAGCAAAACCGTTAGTTATTTAACGTCGGGGGACCAAAACAGGAGAACTATGTAACGGAAGGGACTCTTTTGCCGAAAAACATAATTTTGAGACTAAAGTAGGAAAACATGCATAGTTAGGGTACCACCGGTGTAGTTTTCCCAATTTTTTATTACTAAGGATATGAATTTGACTTGTTAGTTCAATTTAATACTTATGATTATGTGTTCAATTGGACTATTATATTTGAAATAAAATTATCTATATTTTATAGAATTTCAAATTTATTTACATTCTATATTCAAAAAAAATATTTACATTATTCAAAATCTCCTAACCTAAGGCCTGACTATATCCTATCGAAATAAAATCTGTACTTATGGTTATGTATAATTTGAACCGAAATAAAATAAACTATAAGATTTAAATCATAAAACTTATGTATGATGAGACTCGAGACAAAAAAAAATTGAAGATTTCAAACTCACTATTAAACCAATACCTTAATTTATTTTTTTGTATTTTTAATAAGGGCCGAGTATGATTTTAATAAAAAAATTAAAATGTAAAAAATATTTATAATATAATAAAATCCTTTCGGGATGCGCAAGTCACTTGCAAAACTTTAAGATCTCCTAGCCTCCGCATCACTCGAGGCCCCATGGCTTCTGGAGCTTCTAGTTTCGCACCACTCTCTCTACTAAGCTCTTACACTTTGACATGATCGATGTCAAGTTCTTCTAATTTACCAGTTCAGTCTGGCGCCCGACAGTCGAGTCTACTTTGTCAGTCCTTTAGTAGTCACCATGACGCTAGGCTTGACTTCATCCCATCGAGCAATACTAAGGGGATACAGGTACCCCTCAGATCGAATAGCAGGGGATGACTCTTTCTCTTTCTCTTACATGCTATCAGCCACCTTCTCTGCACCGTCTGCGGTTCTCGATCCCAAGACAATTAGGATGAACTGTTCGATTCTACGTTTATCCATCGCCCACTGTAGCTCTTCGCCTGTCCCACGACGGGTAAACTATCAAGCCTCATCCCCAAACTTTAATTCGATTGCCGTCTTCACGTTACTATTTAGTGTCGTCTAAAATGGATATCAACAATATGTAACACCCAAATTAATAAATTGACTTATTGATATTATATCAAGATTTAAAAATTTAATTGTTTTTTTAATTTAAGACCAACATATATTATATTTTATATATACACATACATAGACGTGTGTGTGGAGAAAGAGCTTCCACCTTTAATTGAATTGGAGCCGTAAGCTCTTACCAAACCCTCGTCGATGTTCCCGATGCTTCTTGTTTTAACTAAATTATGTGTATCTTTTCAAATAAATACAAGATAAAATCAAGTTTTGATTTTGCTAATTGGACACTGTGTTTATATACATTTATTATCAATAAAAATTTTAAAAATATAAATAATTTTATTTATTTATAACCATCGATTTTTGAATAGTTTGTCGACTAAATTAGATCAGATGCTAGCACTGTTTGGTAAATAGCGGTTTGAGCCAAAAGTACAGGTTTGAGCAAATATTAGAGGTTTGATCAGTCAAATCCGCTAATTTGGATGTTTGATAAATAGCGGATTGGGGTGAAACCTCTAATTTTGAAAAAGCTGCTAATATGAGTTTTTGAAATTAGAGGTTTTGACATAATAGTTATAAAGACCATTTTACCCTTAATAATTATAAAAAAAATCTCAAAATATCCTAAAATTTAACTTTTTTTTCTATTTTAATTCTTCACCCTCACGTATTTACATTGTGATTTGTGACATTTGTAAACTAATAGTTTTTGTTTTTTATTTTTATTCTCACACATTTATATTTATATTTGAATTTAAATTTAATAATTACTAAAATTATATTAAAAATTATTATATAAATAATAAATTAATATATAGATCCTTCAAATATGCTTAGTAATGTTATATTAAAAAATTATTTTTCATAATCAAATTAATTAAACAAGTATAGAATATAATCATGTCTTTATATGTCATTTTGCTTCTTTAAATAATCAAACAACTATCAGCTATCCGTTAATTTTACCAAACACTTTTATAAAATCAGCTAATACAATTCGCTAGTCAAATCAGCTAATGCAATCAACTATCAGCTAATATAATCTGCTATCAGCTATCCGCTAATTGCCAAACATGACCACTATAAACTAAAATTCAACTCAATTTACTTCTTTTATAACATCAAAATTTAAATTTTTAATCTTACTTAAAAGACTTAACACTTCGTCCCGTTAGATCAGCTGATAAGTAATAATACATCATTATCCCATTTATTTCTATAACAATTATATTCCATGATTTGTTTTCTTTCTTTCCTAAGGGGTATATACATTAAGAGTGAAAATGCTAAAACTTTAGGTCACGTTTTAAAAGTGTTGGGATGTATTTAAAGCAAATCAAACTTTCTATTAATTCTAACTTTATTATTCTTAATTTTCTTTTGTCCCATTATTCCATTAGTGTTACTCAAAGTAGTCCACTAAGTGGTTAGAAAAAGTTTTTAAAAAATTTATTCACACTAATTATTCGATGCATCGTAGATTATATTTTTTTCCGCAAACGAATTTTTAAAACTGTTGAATACCACTTTTAAGGGTTATAATCTTAATTTTTAAAGTCTAAATCATAAACTTTAATTTTTAAACCATACATTTATTTCAAACTTTAGAACATAACTACAAAATATGTTGGAATACACATATTAATATATTTTTAATTAATAAAACATAAACACATATTTTATTGTCGTGAAAATTACAAAAGTATCTTTGTTTTTTTAATATTTACATAATATTTTTTATTGAAGAGACTTTCATCAGATTACGTTCTCTTAATCATTTTGAAGAAAGTTTGTTTAATTAAAAATGTAAATAATAGAGAATAGAAATCATTTGTCTTTTTTGTGCCCCTATTTATGCTCCCACGCTAAAAAATAAGTTTAAGGTTTAAGGTTGGGGTTTAGAGAATTTAGAGTAAGGTATATTTGGTAAGGTGTAGGGTTTAATATTTAGAATTTAAGGTTAGAGCTTTAAATTTGATTTTTTTTTAGTGTTTTATAATATTGGGGCATAAAAAAGACACCAAAAAAGACAAATAATTTTTATGTAATAATAGATCATAAGTTTTTATGATGAAAATAAATCATATAATTGAGAATACTCAAAAGTTTACATTTATTTATGCGCCGAAAAAGAAAGTGTGGTATTAACATTATATATACTTAGCTAAGTTTAGAAGTGATCTAAAATTGGATTTTACGTTTTTTTTTTCTCTCGCAATTTCGAAAATTAATAATTTTCAATGATAGTTACTTATAATTACAAAAAAAAAAAAACCGAGTTACTATTATAACTTTGAATAGAAATCATTCCCTTTTCGGTGCCCTTATTTATGTCTCATATTAAATATTTAATATTTTAATAAATATTCGATTTAATTTAAATATGAAAAAGAAAAAATATTTTTATTTCTTTTTCCCTAACGTTTACTGCTTTAAAAGATATGTATATAAAATGGTGCAATTATGTCATTAAGAGTAACTTGGCACGATGGTAAAGACGTTGGAATTTACTCTCTTAGTCTATGGTTCAAACCACCTTATTATCATTCTTCATGCTTCTTTAATTTTCCCTAACATTTACTGTTGTATAAGAAATGTATATAAAAGGGTGCAATCTATAACACAAAGAGTAATTTGGTTTAGTGGTGCAATTTATACCAAATGTATTAAAGTATAAGTAGGGGCAACGAAAAAGAGCGGAGGATTTCCATCCATAAATATATACCTTTTATTTATACTTCTAAGTGTAGCTTTCGAGTTTAGTGACACCAAATGTAATTATGTGCTTTAAAATATTAAAAATTGTTTTAAGTAAACAATTTCATTTATAAAATCTAAATTACCAATAATAATAGATAGAGCGGTCAAAGTGGGGATGGAAATGGTCGGGTCGGGGTTTGACCAACTCGAACATTATTTGAAAATATAAAAGTTTCACTCGAAATCTACCTAAATTTTAAGATTAAAATCCAAACCAACCCAAAACAAATAATATATATTCTTTATTTTTTTATTAAAAACAAAAGGGATATAGACAGAATGTAAATGGTATTTATAGTAATTATTCATATTTTTTATTTGATAAATATATATTCTAGACGAGTATGCGTTATAATAGCTTTATTTAAGGCTAAAAACGGCACAATCGAAGTGTTTTAAAAAATATAACATTTTCGGTTACTATTGGTAACAATTAGGTTACAACCAAAATGTTAGAAAACACAGAACCGAAAATGTTACCCACATAACCGAAAATATTATACTTTTCGATAACATTTTTGGTTGCAACCTAAATGTTATCTCGCGACGCAACTGAAATGTTACCCCACGTACAACCTAAAATGTTATACATTTTGATGACATTTCGGTTGTGCCACTTTTTAGTTGTTTTAACCATGCCATTCCTAGAATCCCCTTGACATTCTAACAATTACTCTTAAATATAGGTAAAAAGTCAAAAGTAGCCCCCAACGTTTGACATTTTGGTCACTTTAACCCCTATTCTTTTTTTGGTGCAAACAATCACCTAAGGTTTCATTTCGTTCAAATTTCACCATTGTTGGATGAAAATCGTTAATCAACTAATGATCAACGCTTGAGGCTGACGTGACATGTCTGTATGACATGGGGAGAAGGAGATGACACGGTGATGCCATGTGTCACTTTACTAACATGGTATTTTAAAAAATTAAATAATTACTTTAAAGGTGCTATAAATTTTAAAATAATTTTTTAAGGTACAATATTGAACTAATTTTACCATATTTTTTGTTAAAAAACATACGACGTACGGACAGTCCACTTTCGAGCAATAGTTAAGATAAATCAACAGAATAAATTTAAATTTAGGTACGAGTATAAATATAATTAGTATCAAAAGTGTTATGAATATTTATCTATGTGGATGTCTATCATGATTAGAACTTTATCAAAGGAGTTTGATTTATTTATTATTAGGAATATTATCTCTATGAATTAGAGTTTAATGTATTATGTACTTCTTATGCCTATAAATAGTTGATTCATTGAAGGCATTGTATACAATTCTATTTTTGAAAATAATACAAATCTCCCTCTTTCTCTCATCTCTTTGTTCTTCTTGTTCTTATTCTTGTTCTTCTTTATTTTATTCACAACACGTTATCAGCACGATTTTGCTCAACTATCATGGTTCTTGTTGGTGATTCTCTAAAAAGATTTCAACTTGGTATTGGTGACTGCATCTACTATTTATTCAAGTTAGTTTGAAAAAAAATCGGTATGTTTTGCTTATTTATATATTGTTATATTGATTAGTTAATTATTCTAAAATTAAGGTTAGTATATTTCGATTCATTATTTGGTTATTATTTTATTCTAATATTCGTACTTCCTCTTGAAACATATTTCCTCTTAATTAATTATTTTATTTTTATAGCATACTAATTTATAGACGTCTTTCGCGTTTACATGGAGCTTTCAAGATTAAAAAAAAACATATCTTCGAAAAAGATATTTTTAAGCAGAAGTGTTGAAATCGGTAATCATGGGAAAGTAATTTTGAAGGTATGTTTTCTCCATAAGAATTTATGTTATTAAATCTATATTTACCATGTTTATATGCGCTAACATTAAAATATGGAAGAAAACCCATAATCTATATTTGTGCGCTAACATTAAAATTGAAATTCTTTTCCCACCCTCAATTTACGCATAATCAAATGGCGTTTGGCAAGTAGTTTGGTCCTAAATAGCGTTTTTTTATTTATAATTCAATCATATCATTCATGCTTATGTTTAGTTCAATTTAGTTCATGACTTATTTTATACATTTTAATCTGACTTTAAATAGTCGTTATTTTATGTTATTTCATTGATGAGAATTGATATTTTTCGTGTTTTAAGTTTTATATTATTTAAATGGCTTGGAAAGAGACGTGATATAAAAGGATTATGAGAAGCTGTCTCGGTCATTCACTATGTCTCCATCGTCATCGAGAGGAAAAATATTATCGGTAAACTCTATTTTATTTTATTTTATTTTCCTTTAAACTATAATTTTAAAGTGCGATATATTATGGTGATTTTGAATCTGCAAGAGACTGTTATAAAGCTTATATTTGCTCGAAAGCAATATTTCTTTTTCGTCGAAAAACTCGACCATAGACTTCTCCCAATTTCAAGTTACGAAAATTCGTCTTGATTCAAAAAGTTTTATGGGAGGCATTCCCTGAAGTGAATGCAAAGCATGATGTTTATTCCATGCGATTATTAATGATGGGGCATTCCTTGAAGTGAATGCAAAGCATGATGTTTATTCCATGCGATTATCAATGATGGGGCATTCCCTGAAGTAAATGCAAGCATGATGTTTATTCCATGCAATTATCAATGATGCGGCATTCCCTGAAGTGAATGCAAGTATGATGTTTATTCCATGTGATTATTGGATCTGTTTTATTCCCTGAAGTGAATGCAAACATGGTAAATCATTATTCAATTAGAGACATAATTTCGATATAATCCAAGTATAATTGGCTGGACATCCCGTTCTGCGAGGCTACTGGTCTCAAAGGAGGTTTTTAAAGGACCTTGTGGACAGGTTTAACAATGCCGCGTACGAGGATTAAATCTTTGTTCTCTGTGATAAGGATATGTGAAAAAGGTTTTAAAGGCCCACTGGCTCTACTCCATTCCCTGAAGTGAATGTGAGATTATATTATGGAAGGAATAAAAAATCACATTAAAAGTTGTGGTCGTGGTCGAGGCTATGAATATACACATGAAAAATATAGTCGTTTTAAGAATACTTTTACCCGCTGGTAGCGAAGTTATAAGGATGACAAGAGTGATAAAGATCATTCTAAGGAAGTGAAATCCTTTTACCAATGTGATGTTATAAACCATTGGTTTCGTACTTGTCAAACGCCAAAGTATTATGGACTTTATCCATAATCATGAATGATAAATGAAATAAAATATAAACAAAATTTGTTTATGGCGAAAATAATTATGGCGTTATTGGTCCAACTCAATTGGATATTGTTAATTTTCTCATCACCCTTGAAGGGGATAATTTACCATTTATTTTATTTCGCTTATAATCTCTAACAGGAATAATTGGTTTTTTTATTTTTTTATGTTAATTCGTTTTATTTATTATTTATTTATGTCAGTTTGCTTTATGTTTATTTATTTCACATATTATTTATTTACGTTTTATGTTAATTTATTATTTGAAGAATATGATTACTTCCGGAATAAAATATACAATGAATTGTGGCTATTTATGCCTAGAATTGTGGCTATTTATGCCTAGCAGATAATGCAAGTACTCATATTGTACTTAAGCATAAGAAATATTTTTCTCATTTAAATGCAAGGGGAAATATGAGTAGTATTTCTCAAAGTACTAAAATATCAATACTTCGGAAGAGCACTTGAAAGTTTATCTCTGATAGATAATCGACTTGATATGATGTGCTATATTTTATATTTTTCATTCCTCGAAGGGAATGATACAAAGTACATATTTTCATTACCTGAAGTAAATGAAACAAAACACATTTTGAAAGGTGCACAATTATGCATTTCTCGATTAAAATGCAAGGGAATAATGTGAGTACTATATCCGGAAGTACTAATATCACAAAAGCTTTGGTTGAGCAAATATGTTATTGTCAAATGGAACTTTATTCCATATTCACAGTGCGTTATACTCGTCAAAGTCATAAAGAGAGCAATATGAGTTCGCAAACTATCCCTTTGGGAATTATAGATAACATATGTTATCAATTGACATTTGAAATAAGCCAATATGGATATAAGTTCTGGTAGCCAAAAAGTCAGTTGAAAGCTCTAGGAGAGCTATATATTGCTACCAAAAGATAATTTCAATTGAAAGCTCCGAAAGAGCTAAATATATTCCTATTTAAAGGAACAATTTTGATGGTCGTACTAGACATGTACGAGTAAGATTGAATTACATGTTATGGTAAACAAGAAGTTTACAAATTCAGAGATATATACATATATATAGTTGACATGATCGGTTAGACCATCCTGATCAATAATGGTGCATAAATTATTGAGATTTACATGCACATGTATTAAAAGAACCTGTAGTTCTTGTGGTGCTTATTCTCAAAGGAATGGATTAAATTCCACTTATTAAAGAACGTGAAGTTCTTGTGTTGCTTAAAGAAATTGATTAAATTCCACCTACTAAAAGAACATGAAGTTCTTGTGTTGTTTGTTCTCAAAGAATATAGATGATCCCACTTACCAAAAGAATTAGAACTTAAAGTTCTTGTACTGAAGTTAAGACTGCATGTCTTGCATATCTGAACGAAATATGGGCCCATATATCCACAAATGTGGAAAGTTTTATATGATTTTAGTAGATGCATCTACATTGTTTTATCGACTTACAACCAGAAGTTTGTGAGATTGATTTTAAAAAGATTCAGATTATGCAGTTAGACTATTCATCTTGAAAAGCTAGTGGGTTTATGTTTTAGGCTATATCAGTTGTTACAAAGCCTATTGATTATGGAAAATATAGTTTAGCAAATTTTCAATTGGATGCCTCCTACTTAATAGCTAAACTATGAGAACAAAAGAGTTATTATTTATATGATGTTTCCATATAGCAACACTTATACGCATCAAGCCAACGAGTTATAATAAACTCCCCGTTATGATTGGTTTTTGGTCAGAAACCATACATTTCTCATTTTATGATTTTTGAATGTGCGATATGAATTGCTCCACCACAACGCACAAAATGGGTAAATAAAAAGGGTTGAGAATATATATTGAGTACGAGTCTTCTTTTATGTCTAAATTCTTAAACATTAATTGGAGAATCATTTATGACATGATTTTTCTCAACATCAGGGGGAGATAATAATCAGCTGGATAGAGGAAAATGAATTATCATTATCTAGATCCTCGTATATGAACTAGAAGTTCATAAGATAATTCATGTTATTACATGTCAACTGCTAGACATATTTACTGACCCAATGAGAGTAATTAAGTCTCATATACCAGCTGAAATGCTCTAAGTTTAAATTACATGTTAGAGCGAGAGAATGTAAATCATGCCTGAAGCATGATAGTTGAAATGGTTCCAATGATCAAAATTCTCGTAAATAGAAAGTAATATGAGATGGTCATATATTGGAGGCGGGTGCTCCTGAAGAGACCCAAGACATAACAAATAATAAAACTCTATAAGAGTTTCAGGTACCTGAAATAAAGATTGAAATCTTGAAGAGATCTCGATGAGTTATGTCATTACGAGAATGGAACCAGAAAATTGGAAAGTTGTCGACAACGATTTTACAAACAATTTTACATAAAATACTTCTATAGAAGTAAAGAAAGAAATCGAGGATCTTGTATAAAATATATTCGGAAGTATAGATATTGAATTGGCCAATGTTGAAAGACGCTTTGAACTTCTAAAATAGAAGTATTTGGACAAACAGTCCAAACACCTAAAGGTGTAATGCAAGTGAGGCACAAATAAGTAGTCGTAAATACGACTTGAACTATGATTTATGAAAAGTTTTAATTACTTCATGGTGGATGCAATTACTTTGGCAGTTTTGAAAATTTTACATGCGTCTAATTATTTGTGGATCCATATTTATCCTTGAAGGATCTAAAATGCTATAAGCATTTGGAAATTTCTGAGGAAATTTATTTAGACATGTCTCATGAATATTTTTGGCGCATTTGGTATAATCGCCTTAGTGAATACTAATTGAGAAAATACTATAAGAATGATCAGATTTCCTTATGTATTTTATAAAGGAGTTTGGATCAAGGTCCATTATGATAATTTTAGAACTCCTAAAGAGCTTCAAATTGGAAACTCATGAAGTACGTTCAATACAAGTACTTGAATCTTGACATCAAGTTTATCTCGACCTGAAGATCGAGCATTTTTATATATTTCTTTTGTCTATGAATAGACATAAGCTGAAAGAATCTTAAAGAAGATTCAATATGAATAGAGCATATTTATTGAGTATCCCAATAGTTGTAAGATTGTTGGATGTGAATAAAAATAATTATATCTTTTCTTGGTCTTTAAGCACTATATATTAGTTGGTCAAGAAATATCTATGAATATACAAAGATCATTACATTTAGATCTTCAAACATTCGTTGATGCCTCCTCAAATGTCGTAGAAATAATTGTTATGCACGAGGCAAGCCAAAAAAAATGTGTTTGGCTAAGACTATTGACCCAACATATCCAAAAGATATGTGGATTTGCTTTTACAAGATATGATAAAAGCTATCTTGTGTGAAGATAACGCAAGATGTATATCTCAGTTTGAAAGTGGATACATCATGGAACATATTACTCCAAAGTTTCATCCCTCACGATCTTTAGGAAAAATGATATTCAAGATTAAATTATGAAGATTCAAAGATCTTCTGTGATGTTTGCATGAGGGGAGTAAATACGCGTTGCACTCTTTTTCCCTTAACCGAGGTTTTGTCCCAATGGGTTTTCCTGGTAAGGTTTTTAATGAGGCAACATGTTATGCGTATCAAAGATGTGTGTACTCTTTTTCCTTCACTAAAGAATTTTTTTTTCCCACTGGGTTTTTATCTTAGTAAGGTTTTAACGAGGCACATTATCTTCATAGACATCCAAGGGGGAGTGTTATGAATATTTATCTATGTGGATGTCTATCATGATTAGAACTTTATCAAAGGAGTTTGATTTATTTATTATTAGGAATATTATCTCTATGAATTAGAGTTTAATGTATTATGTACTTCTTATGCCTATAAATAGTTGATTCATTGAAGGCATTGTATACAATTCTATTTTTGAGAATAATACAAATCTCCCTCTTTCTCTCATCTCTTTGTTCTTCTTGTTCTTATTCTTGTTCTTCTTTATTTTATTCACAACAAAAAATTTCTTATTAATAATTTTTTGAACAATTCTTATTAATCATATTTATTATATTATTTTCTACGCCTTTAAATATTCTGAAAAATAAAAGATTCTTCACAGTTTCAGACAATTAATAAATTAAATTCTGACTGAACAGTTTACAGATTCATGCGTTAAGGACAAAAAATTATTTCCCTTTTACTATTGATCTTCTCCGATTAAAAAACTGTCTTATTAGTGCTTAGTTTGACTCATATTTAATAAGTTTATTATGTTCGTATTTGTTAAAATTTTCATTATTTTACTCGACTCGTTGCTCGTTAAACTCATCAGCTTAGGCAAAATATTTTCAACGGTGAATGTTCTATAGGGTAAAGTACATCAATAGTCACCGAACTTTTAGAGCGCGTTTATTTTGGTCACCCAACTTTCAGTCTGCTTTCATTTTAGTTCCTCCTGTTAATTTCCGTAAAAATGCTAACGTCACGTCAACTTCCTTTCTTTCTCCATTTTCTTCTTCTTTCATTGGGATCACCATTTGTTCTGTTGTCTGATAATAAGTCGACCCCTTTGAAATTAATGAACGCACAGAGATATAGACAAGAGTTGAGTGACTTCAATAAAAAAATTTAAAAGTTCGGTGATCAAAATGAACGCGCCTTTAAAAGTTTAGTGACCATTGATGTACTTTACCCTTTCCTATTTAATCTGTGAACAAGATACTCGTGCTTTGCACAAATCCAGCTTAATTAATGATGAATGCAATTAAAGTTTAAAACTTGTGCTATCAAATAAACTAAATTTGAGTATTTTGATGCGTGAATCATGTGGGCTGTAAACTGAATCAATCTCTCTTTTTTAATATAGTTTTAGTTACTATTCAGAGTGCTGAAACACGAATTCGAATTTGAAACTCGAATTCGAATATAAATCATTAAGTTTAAAACTGTATTTTTATGTCAGAACTTAATTAAACAGGTTAAAACTATTACGTTTTTCATCTGAGATTGAATTCGACTCAAGCTTCAAACCATTGAATTTGTAAGTAATGTTACATTACATACACCAGAACAGAAAGATCCCCTACATCAGGATTACCAAAGCCCATTTTCTATCTTTGAACTCGTTTTGTGAAGAACCAAAGCCCATCCAATCCGCAGTCCATTTAAAATTGTAATTGTACTAAAAAAAATAAAATTTTAATACACAAGTTGGTAAAACAAACATGTCTGCATATTTATACAGTAAAACACAAAATATCAAATTTCAGGCCCTAAACCGCAACTCTAAACCATATACCCTAAATCTACTAACCTTAACTTCTATAAGCTCTTAAATTTTGTACACTAAACTAAACCCCTAACCCAAAAAAACTATAAGACTTGTGTAAACTAGTGTTTTACGCAACCTGTGTATCAATTTTTTATTAAAGAAAAAACTATACACTTTACACACACTCGGAATGAAAAAGTTCAACAGAATCACAGCTCAAAAACATAGTTGACAAAAACGGTTTCAAATAAAATTGAATTAAAAATTGATACTATTTTAGCACTGAATTTTTTTAGACTTCGATTATATCACAAGACTATTAAAATCGATGTTGTGGACTGATCTTAACAGTCCATATGCGATGACGTAGAGAGAGTTTAAGAACACAATGATATAATTGAAGCATAAACTAAAATTCAGTGCTATAAAATAATCAAATAATTATTAACTAGAAAATCTATTAATGTGAGAGAATAATATGTGATTTCAAAGGTAAACATAAAATAACAAAATAAATATCAACTAGAAAAGAAATGTAAAATTCTACCATAAAAAGAAAAGTGCTAAAAAACAGACATCATTGTCATAAAAAAAAACAAGAATACTTATTAAAGAATAACATTAAAACTCAAATATACAAAACAAAAAATAACGAAACGGAAAAGATAAAAAGAAAAAGAGGTGGATAATATCACAAATAGATTAATAGAATTATGACAAAGTACAAGTGATAGCCGCATTTATAACTTTTAACTCATATGGTGAAATTTAAATTAAAATAGTCCATATTAAATATCGAAATATAATATTTATATATATAAATACTCAAATCTAACCACTAAGATCCTTGCTTCAATTTTGCAAATACATCCAATTTCTCATTAGTAACGCTAGACTTTTACACACGTTAATAAATGCTTCAATTTGGTTTTATCGAATTTATTACTCATTTCGTTTTCGCTTTTCTTTTTCGACTCATTATCAGTCCCTATCTTTAAATTATTGCAAAATAATGAGGAAAAAATCTTACTGTTGTAAATTATTTTGTATTTAAAGTGCATGGGTTTGAAATATTTGAAAAATTGGGGGACTAAATCGTGCAAAATATCTCCAATAACCAAGCCTCAAGTCTTACCCGTTACTGTTTCTAAGGCTGCTTCCGTTTTGTCATGTTTTTCAACTAGTTAAGTTTGGCGAAATTTTGCCATTCTTTTCTGGCTTTTTCCCTGTTTTTTTCTTTTTTTCCGTTTTGTCTCGACTGAAATATATTTTGATCTTCTTTTTACAAGTTCTTGGATTTTTATTAGAAGTTGATTAAAGATCTCGCCTTCCATTATTTGTTTAACTCATATTGTCTATTTTCTGATTTATTTTCCTTCTTGTTTATTTATTTTTTCTTCCTGTATTTCTCTCAATTTATTCTCAATTGTGTTGTGTTCTTATATTTTTTTTGTTTCTTTAATATCAGTATTCTTCTATTAAGAAGATGAGTAATTAAGTCACTGTCTGAAGTCGGGCTGCAATCTAACCAACTTCTAATTTGCTATAGTAAAGAACGATATTTCTGAAAATAAACTTGAGAGGACCACATTGTTGAAAAAAAAAGAACAATATTTGAGTAAATTTACCAAAAGTCTACTATAAAAGTGATTATACTAATTTAATTTTCAAATATACTTTTTTAATTATTTGTGAAACTATTTCTATTATTTTTGTTACAAATTAAAGAAGATTAGAAGACCCAACACTCGAATTCATAAAATTGTCATTATTAGTCTTGGTATATTTTTAATATCAGTACATATATAACCCTTTGAATGTCTAATTAATTACACACTCGAGTTAGTTGTTGGTCCTTACGCAAGATGGCCGGATAAAATTTAATTTCAATGGGTTTTATTGTACGAAGTCTGACGGTGTGGTAGCGTATTACGAAATCAGCATGAGAATTGGGTGTTAGACTTTTTTAAGTGTATTGATGGATGTTCAATTATTGACGCTGAGTTGTAGGGCATCTATGAGAGTTTAAGTCGTGCTTGGGATTTTGGTGTTAGTCAAATTTGAATTGAATCGGATTGTGAGAATGCGGTGAATATTTTGAAGGATCGTTCTTTGCCTCAGTGTAAACATTCGATTGTTCATAACATTTGGGAGTTTTTAGACCGTAAATGGGTGGTGAAATTGTCGACAATTGCGCGTGAGGGTAACATGGTTGCGGACGTTCGTCTGTACTCTTCTTTTTTGTTTCCTTGAGTTTGTAGAACCGTCTCAGTCTATGATGAGTCTTATTCAGTTTGAGTCTCGAAGTTAGACTAAGGTTGTTGATTTGTTCGAGAGATCTCGTTAATTATTGAAAATATTGTCTTTAGTACTTTTTTTTCTTCTACTTAAGTTTAGGGAGATTTTTAACAAGATTTTTGATAATATTTTCCTATTAATCGAAAAATAATATAAGACATTTGAAAAAATTAAATCAACAACTAATTATAGGTGAAAAATACTCATTGTGAATGTCTATAGTAACAAAAGCTTTTAGTCATGTGTTTAATAAAAAAACAACAACAAATAATTATAGGCCGAATGATTGAAGGTTCTTATACAAAAGCTTATAGTAATGTGTTTATAGATATTTTTAATTTTTAGACAATGGATACTCATTTTACAGATAAAGCGATTTGAACTCGGGACTTTTAAGATAAATTCATATGTTTTTTTACTGAGACCACTTGTTGAGTTTACATGTATTATACTTCTGAAGTAATAGTATAAGGGTCTGGAGGGTGCAATCGTCCCCCTAAAAATTTGAAATTCATAAATGATTTGGACATTTTTTTTAAAAAAAATTATAAGTATTTTCTATTGAAAATTTATTTTGCCCCTTAAAATTGTATAGATTCGCACCCTAACAGAAAATTATGTGTCCTTCCTTAATAGTATGTAACTAATTATATATAAGGGTAAACTACATAAATAACTAACATACTATAAGTTTAGTCGCAATTTGACCACCATACTATTAAAATAGACTCAATATAACCACTTGCCGTTAGAACCTAACAAAGGGAGTGACATGACAGTTAGTAAAGTTTGTATAATTACACATTTGATCTTCGTTACTTATACATTCTATCAATTTAGTCCTAATTTTAATTTAATAAAATAAATTAAACATTTAATTATGTGGTGACACATGTCAACACCTTATTAGAATAGATGAGAAAAATGAAATAAAGACAAAAAAAGGCATACCTTAGCCATTGCGCAAAGTACAAATCTTTGTTATGACTCGGGTTCAGGTCGGGTTCAGATCCAAAATTTTAAAGTTCAACTCGAGTTCAGGTCAACACCAGTTCAGACTCAATTCGATTTTTAGTCACCACCACCTCGGGTCACAAGCAGCTCTGATTCAAGTCGATTTCAGTCAGTTTTGTTAATAAAAAGCACACGTGGAGGAAGCCTTTCCACCCACGTAGCAAGAAAGCAAAATTTGGGCTGATTTTTTTTTTTTTAAATCCAAATCACTACCTCTTATTTCGTTAAACTGTCACTCTCACCCCGATACACTCTCTACTCCCCGACAACACAACTGCAAGTATATTAACGGATTCTCAAACCAAGAAAACATCGTTAACAAAAACAATGGTGAAACTCGTAACAGAAAATCCAGCCACCGCGAGAAATAACATTACACACTTCAGGGGTGTTCGGAAACGGAAATGGGGGAAATGGGTGTCTGAAATCAGACTACCTAACAGCCGCGAAAGGATTTGGTTGGGGTCTTACGATACACCCGAGAAAGCAGCGCGTGCCTTCGACGCCGCTGCTTTTTGCTTACGTGGCCGGTCTGCAAAGTTCAACTTCCCCGATAACCCACCGGATATTGCCTGCGCTAGGTCTTTAACTCCCTCTGAAATCCAAGTTGCTGCTGCCCGGTTTGCGAATTCGGAGCCTCCGACGATCCATTCTGAGAATTCCCAGCCCACCGGTGGAACGGAGTCGCCGTCAGTTTCGAACGGGAGAGTACAGTTGGAGAGTGAATTACCTATGGTCGGGTCGTTGACGGGCGATTACGACTTGGATTACGAGATATTCCCCGGGTTTGATGATCTTATGGGTTATGTTGTCGGGTCACCGGCAGCCAACATCGGCGGTGAAGTGGATGATGCTGACGGGATTTTAGTTTCAGAATCTTTTCTTTGGAATTTCTAGAACTTGCAAGCTTAACTTAACCTGCCATTTTAGTATTATTGTACGGATCATTTTTTTGTACAACCATCCTTTTCGCTCGTTTTTATAATGGATTATGTTTTAATTTTTAGGGTAAACTACATTTCAAGACCCTTAATTTTTAAGGTGATTTTATTTTGGTCACTAAAATCAAAACAATCACTTAACTTTTAATTTATTTTTATTACGATAATTGTTGTTAAGAAATACTGAGTATCGCATTAAAGTCTTATTTCCCAAAATGAACCTCAAGTTTTTAAATTTACAGCCACCAAGGTTGAAAATTTGAATGAATGAAGTGGTCACGAGTCAATCTCAATTATTGAAATCTGTTTGGTTAGAAGATTAATATAATTTGATTTTAGCATGCAGCATATCAGAACCGTAGAAGAAGATGTTCAAAGGCTACGTTCGATTTCGTTAGATTCGCCAATGACAACCTTAATTTAAATTTACAGTCGTCGCCAAAATCGAAAATTTCGATGAATAGAGCAGTCACCGGTCAATCCCGATCGGTTACGGTAACACTTGTGAGATTAAATCGTCCAAAATATCTGTCTGCAAATTGGACGGACTTGGATGAGTTAGAAGACAAGTTCAGAGTCTAACATCAAATTACTGTTTATAAAGCTGCTGGATGCTTCCTCCACACAGGGATTTTGTCTTGCTTTTCAACCAGCAAGGACCAAACTTTGGACCCAAAATTCAACTAAATTTGACCTCTTAGAATAAAAGGACAAGAATCTAGCTTTTCAGGTCTTAAATTTGAGGAATCTTTGGATTTTCAAGTGTGAAATATGCATGATAGTGAATATGCACTATTTTCCTCCTTTCGTTATCTGAAAATCGAGCTTTATCTTGATATTGATTATGAAAGAAGTTTTTAATGAGACACTTTTCTTATTTTTTTCAAAAAAATGTACGATAGTGAATACGAGCTCGTATTATGTTCATTCCTTTAATTGTATCAGGAAATTATATTAGGGAATGATTTTTAGTAAACTCGCTTTCTCGAGTATCGGTACTGTATTCACGTCCGATTTACATTCACTTTGCTTGAACGATCCACACACTCCTTGTGGATGTCCGAAAGTTGCAAATTCAATCTTCGAAATCGATCGGTCATGTTATGACAATTCAACCGTTTCTCCTTCGTAAGCATTTACACAAACTGGTCCGATTTCAATGGTTTAAAATTGTACACTTGAAGGATTACCACCAATTTCTTCGGATAAGATCAATGTATTATCACTGTCATTAAAAATTCCAGAAATAACATGAACTTTAATTCAAGCGGTAATAGGCTATGAACCCTTTTCTATTCTCTCTCAAACATAATGATCAACTAAAGCACGTTGTTAGTCCGTGCTTGCTAGTCACGCTCGCTAATTGCTGTCAAATGCTCATCGATTTCCTCGGTTGACAACACTTTGAAAGCTGGATTATCGGCTTTCACCACTCCCACCTGCCGAGAACCAAAGGATTATTGTCAACCACGGTTCAAAAAGAGGGTAAACAAGAATAAGTTCAGTTTCCACAACGACTGGTTATATGATGCAATTATATTAGAGAAACAAAAGCAATCAGATTACTGTTCGAACATTTATATAGTTGCAGACTCGACACAGCAATAAAATCACTAAGATGATCGGCTGAGTCGTTATACCTCTATCTCAGTAGCCTTGAAATCCTCTTGAAGAACAGATTGCAGAGCCGAAATAGCAGTCTATACAATAGTAGAAATAGGACACATCAGACAACTGTGATAGTTTTAGCAAAAGTTTTACCAAAATAGCATACCTGCACTGTTTCCTCATATGTAAAAGCAGGGTCATTCTTCATCTTCTTTTCCAAGAAATTAATTGCCTCTTGCTCTTTCGAGCCAGCGCTGGTTGCCTGCAGAACATCAGTAAAAAACTCAATCTACATGCACAATGCAAACCCTAAACCGACTGGAATTTAAGCTAATTGTTGCGATTGACTCTTGTACTACACTCACAACAAAAACAAACTTTAGCATATAACAAAGTCAAAGAGAACTGTAGAGAAGAACATTTATGAATCATAATCATAGTAATAATATATGGCTTCTGGAACCAGGCATTTAGAACCAAAATCAAGAATCCAAACTTGATGAGCAATAAAGTTAACTTGCAAACTACCTTGTGACCGTAAAAATGGCCTGCTGGATCACACTTGTAGAGTTGGGGTCCCTTTTCTTCATCAATACCCAAAACCATAGCAACTGCACATAAAAGGCAACAGAATAAATTAAGGGAATAGCAGAGTAAGTTACTTGGAACATACATAAGCATATATCTGCTTGCACGCGTGCGTTAACAACTCAAATATCGCAAATCTCCCATGGAAGAAATACAGAAAATAAAAATAAAAACAAAATTATAGTTGTAGAATGTTAAAGAAATCATAGATTTACCAACTCCAAGAGGTCTCATATAAGCATGTTGTGTATAAACCTGTGATTTGTCTGCAATCCTATACCAATAAAGCAGGTTAGGCTAAATTAGGCGCACGATCATCAAAATGCACAAGAAGCATAAAATATCAATTTCCAATAAGGAATTCAAAACAATAGTAAAAATATGGTTGGTTGTATGTGTTGATTTTTAAAACCAAGACTATAACCACGAGCAAGCGCATAAATTTATCTCCAGTGTGTATCCAGATGACTTATCTCTTGAAGTACATATAGAATACAAAAGCCAAAACTCGGAAAACAACTAAACATTGCCAGGTTATGATATAAGGAACCATACCATTTGGACAATACATCCACAGGCATCTCGTATCCATATCGGAACCGAAACTCAGCTGCTTCATTTCTCGCTTGTTGGACCAAGGTCCTTGCATCAGCTGCAGAGTGAAAATGCCAATTCTCACGAGTGTGAAAAGTAGGGGTGAGCGTTCGATCGAGTCGAGTCAAAAAATTTCGAGTTATTCGAGTTGACGAGTCATATTTTACAACTCAAACTTTATTTGAAATTTTTTCGATTCGAGTCGAGTTTAAGAAATTCGAGTCGAGTCGAGTCGAGTTTTCGAGTTCTTTTAAAAATTTAACTATAATTATTTATCATGTTATAGTAGGGTTTGATTCCAATTTAAACTTTTTTCTCTAATCATATAAGATATGGACATATATATTTCTTCACATGTGACTATATTTATTCATATTTTTATATATCAGTATGTATATATCATAAAAAATAGAAGGACTTCTCTCGAACTTAAAAATAAATTCACTTATCACTAAAAATTTCGAGTTATTCGAATTTCCATTTTACAACTCAAACTTTATTTTAAATTTTTTCAAGTTATTCGAGTTTATGAAATTTCGAGTCGAGTCAAGACGAGTATTTTTGCCTCGAGTCGAGTTATTCGGTTTTTTCGAGTCGAGTCGAGTTTTGCTCACCCCTAGTGAAAAGAGATACTATATTATTATAACCCAGAATCCCTAACATCCCCAAAACCCTAATTCACTAAACAAAACAAAATCTTGTGAATTCAAACAAGAAAAATAATTAATAAACCTGTCATGCCAGTAGCCAATAATCCAAGGAACTTGGTAATAGGGAAAAGATGAGTGACACTAGTCTGATCCAATAGCTTGTCCTGCACAGAATTATTCAAAATTAAATACCCAAATCGAAGAAAACCCTTAAAATCACTTTAATCCCAGAATAAAGAAGGTAAGTACGGACGGGAACTTTCTTCTGAGTAACAACGCAGACGGAATCTTTTCCTCGAACGCCAATAGATGTGATCCCGGCTGCTTTCACCGCCTTAAACGCATACTCTGCTCAATTTATTCTAAAATCAAAATTTTGAAACAAATACTAATAATATAATGAATTTGTGAATATACATACCGACTTGGAAAAGACGACCTTCGGGAGAGAAGATTGTGATATGGCGATCGTAGCCGCCTCCACTTCCTCGGCTCATTTTTTTCTCTTTTTTTTTGTGCAGAGATTTGAAATGGAAAGCTTTTTCTCCAAGAGATTTCGAGTTAACTCGCGGAAGAAGAAAACTTACCTACTTCCCAAAATGCCTTTCTCTTAATTATTGGGTAAATTACAAAAGTTCACTCAATTTTTTTTTCATTCTTATTTTAGTCATTAAATTTTATTTTGTTAATATAATTATCGAGTTATCGATTTGCTTCCACTTTTACCACTCAAACGTTAAATCGAAAGAAAAGTGTGACAGGAATGTCGCATGTGTTCAACAATTTTATCTTTGTATTACGTTAGTGCTAAAATCACCATTTTTTGATGTCATTTTCAATCCCTCGAGGCTTTAACAAGTTTGTCTCTTTATCTCTTATAATTCTATCAGATTAAACTTTCATAAAATTAACTTTAAACTTGCGAAACTCAACCTTAAACTACTATGATCTACAATATTCATTGTCCGCTCCGCTTGAAGTTAAGATATACACCTCGCTTTCTCCCTTTCTAGCTCCTCACTATTGAGATCTGAATTTTGGAGGAAGATATTCCACTATCGAGAAATCAAAGAAATTCAAAATTAGAGATTTAAAAAAAAAAAGTTTTGAGGTCACTCATAATTTAAAAAAAAAAACAAATGTCCAGTCATAATATTGTTAAATATTTAACAATAAATAACCGAAATAGAACCAAATTAAATTTTAATGACCAAAATAAGAATAAATTTATAATTTACCGCTTTTCTCTATTTTCTTTGATTAAAGTGTATTTTCATCTCATAAAATTAAACGTTACAACTACTCCATTTGAATTAATTTTTAAGATGTAAATTAAATTATTATTATTTGAGTAAGCACATTTGGCCGATTGGTCAAAATACTTATATTTGTTCCCTTATTTCTCTTAGATATGAGTTATAGACTTACTAGAAACAAGTAAGATTAGAATTAAAATTTGTCAAAACAAAAAATTATTAATTAAACTCAAATGAGTTGACTCTCTATTATAATATTAATAAATACTCAATCAATTAAATCAAAGTAAAAAAGATGTTGACAAAACTAAATAATTGTTGAGAAAAAATTGTGTTTAAACTCATGCGGATGTCAAAACTGAAAGTCTCGGCAATTCAATCGCGGTAATGAACTAAAATTAACTTATATATGGATCTATTTGAGTAATATTATAACTGTAACATCCCAAAAATTAGCCTAGAAGATTAGAGGTTTAATTAAATAATTAGATGACTTATTATATTAAATTTTCTGAATTATTGAATTGAAAATAGATTTGTTAAGGACCAAATTGAAATTTTAAAGGAAATTTCAAGAGGAATCAGGGTAATTGGTCTAGTGACCAAACCGAATGATGCATCAACTATGAGAGATGTATGCTAAAGTATAAAATTCATAAATTTATCTTAAACTAACATGAAATGATAGAATTATTAAGGATTTATATAATTGAGTGGTATAATTAAAAGATGATAAAATGGTATTAGTTGGAGACAAGACATATTGGTCTTATCTCATCTAAAGTTGTTCCCCACTTTTCCCTTCCCTTAGCCGGCTAACACCACCCTAAATCACTCATCTCCTTTGCTTTTTCACACCATTAATATCACATAGAATTTGAGAGAAAATTTAGAGCTTGAGGAAGAAGAAGAAGAAGAGCTTGTATGGTGGTGAAAAACACTTAGAAAAATCAAGAAAAAATCAGAAGTAAGTAGATCATCCTCTTCTCAATTTGGTTATGGTAAAAGATTTATTAAATCATGTGTTCTAAGGTGTCTATAAATTCATAAATATGATGTTCTTGAGTATGGTTGCTGGAAATATGGAAATATATATGAATCCTTAAGGATTAAGAGTCATAAAACATTAATAACATACATCCAAAGTGTGTTGACAGATTTGTTAAGTTACATGACATGCATCCTTGGAAATTCATAGAAAATAATCTACTAGGAGTTTTGATCTGAATTTTTGATATGTTTCACTTTAATATGTCTAGAATCATAGAAAAATAATAAAACAAGGTTTTAAAGGCTGTGTTAAAATCTGGAAGTGTGAAATGGAGTAACATGTAAAACTGTCCAGCAATGCTTCTAGCTGGACAGTGAACTTTGAAAAATTATAGAAAATTAATTAATGGGAAATTCGTGATGAATTTTTGATATGTACTACTTTGACATGTCTAAAGTGGTATAAAAATTATAAATCTGAGTTTTGATCATTGTAGTGAAATCTGGAAGCTTAATACGAACAGCATGTAAAACTGTCCAGTAATGCTCCTAGCTGGACAGTGAACTTTGTAAAATTGTAGAAAATAATATACTAAGAGTTTCGACCTGAATTTTTGATATGTTAAAATTAGGTATGTTAATTGAATTTAGGAACAAACGGTGTTCGATTTGGAGTTGTGTACAGCAAATAAGAAATTAATTAAATTAGGTGGTCAGAAATGTGTATAAATGAAAAGAAGAAAAATTAAGAATTTGTGAATTATTAAAGATGTAAAAATTGGATTAAATGAAGTGTTAATAAATTTATTAACAATCTGTAGGATGTGAAATCCACCAATTTTAGTGATCAATTTGAAAGTTTAAGTGATTAATTGAAGAAATTAGGAAATTTGGAAACTAGTCGAATTGGACCAAATAATTCAGGGACTGTTTTGAATAAAGTGAGAAATTCAGTCTTTAATAGCATGAATTGCATTCTGAAAATTTGTTATATTGTTTGGCTTGAACGCCTTAGATTTTAGAAGCGAAAGGGTAGAAGAAGAGATTACTCCGGGATCGGCTACGGATCGGGCGAAAGGCATACGGATTCCGAATTAGCTCGGCGAACTGTGAGTGAAACGAACTTAGAGTTGAGATTAGAGTCTCAACTACCCTTAATTTGATTTGAGTATATATTGAGCATGAAATTTGACTTAATAATTATTCGATTTAGTAAGGGAAGAAGGAATAAAGGAATTTGGATCGAATGCATGTGCTTTGTGATTTTTGTGATCTATGTGCTTGAATTGAAAATTGATAATATTGCTTGATATGATATGTGATCAAATTGTTGAGTTTACATGATATATGTGTTTGATAAACTCAATTGGAGATTGAACTATGAAATGTGAAATTGAGCCATGTGATATGAAATTTAATTCTGTATATGCTGATTTGAAGATATGCAAATTGATTTCTTGTGGAAATAATGAAGTTATGATATAGTATGTGAGTATGCAATGCTCTTATATGTTATAATTATGTTTGACAAGTTCAATTGAGTATTGAACTATGAAATGTGATTATGATTTATATGATATGAATTTGGATTTGTATGAAAGCTGATCTGAAAAATGCGAATTGAGCATGTCAATTATTATATGACCATGTGTGATAACATGTTATTGGAATTGGAATTATAAGCAATTAATCGAAAGGATTAATTAAGAATTTCTGAAAATTTGATTGATTAAGTATCTGATTAAATTAAAGATTTAAATGCAAAGCCCTTGGTGTGTACAGTCTGTTTAGGTAGTACGGCTAGCCTAGAGTCTGAGCTCAATAAGAAAATCGGTACGTTAGTGTACTCGATATTGTGGTACGTAAGTGTACCTTCTTGCTTAATGTCTGCGGACATTATGATATGTTATATGTGATACGATTTGGTACGTGGTACCTTTACATGGTGAATTTGATTCACAACCTCTGTTATATGTGACTTGATTACCTATCATACTATACTATCCAAGGCATTGCTAAATGAATTAAATGAACAATTTAAGGAATGAAATCTGAAAATTGAAAGTAAATTCATGAAATTGGTTGTTGGATCATTTGAATAAAATATTGAATTTCATGATTTGCCATTCTTGATATGCTATGAAACTTTAATTGTGATAATTTGATAATTGGAAGTTAATTCAGGTTTCATGGCTTGTATGTGTATTCATGATATGAATGATATGTAATCACTTGCATGTATTCGAATAGAATTACATGACTCCTTGGTGTATATATTCGAATGATTTCTATGGTGCACTATTAATTGTGGATTGATTATATTGCTTGAATCATTCGAATGAGCTAATGTGCAAAGTGAAATTTAAATTGTTTGATCATAATGTTTAAATTGGAAACCGAATAGAATAGGGTTTCCTCACTAAGTACGAGAAGTACTTACCACTCGAACCTTTCCTTCCTTCCCCTAAATTTCAGGTTCTAGCATCGTTGACCTCTATCCGTATTCTTCTCGTACGAAGCTTAAGTATGATCTTCACTGTCTTTGTCGTACTCATGATGGGTGGCCTAGCGTTCAGCATGTTAGTTCAATTTGGCCCGATGGTTATGTTCATGAACTATTTCTTTAGTATTGTATAAATTCATAAGAAATCTCCCTACATTTTGATATGTAATTAAGGGAAACTAAAACACTATGGATGTTATTATCGGATATGATATATATATATATATGTGTGTGTGTGATGATGAAGTATGTCCATGGGATAATCGAATGTGAAAAGAAATTAAAATAGATGTATTCGAAAAAAAAAAATATCACACGAAAAATTATTAACCCACTTCCGCTGCCTAATACGATTCCGTCACATGTTAACATAACGCTCCTTGCCCCTAATCCGGGTGAGGGGTGTTATATAAAGTGGTAATCAGAGCTTTTTAGGTTAAGTCCTAAAAATTTAATCGAGTCTGCATACATCTGCATTGTTTAGGTTTGCCACCCATGTATTGTATGACAAGATATCTGTATTGAGCTTTCTGATCTTTTGTTGTTTGACTGAATGATAGAATATGACGAACCCAAAAGACCCAAAGAATAGGAGCTCGCACGAATCTTCAAGCGAAGGTGAAAGTGTGAGTTTGGGTGATAATTCTCCTGCTCAAACTGAAACTCCGAGAAAGGAGAGAAACAAAGAGCATGCTCAGACTTCCGAGCAAATTCCCAAAAAGCCTGTTCAAGTCACTGAACGGATCCCTACAGAGCATGTTCAGAACACAGAACAACTTCCACCTGAAAATCCTATAGTTCAGTCTGCCCAAAGGGAATGTCTCCTTAGCATGAAGGAGATGTTCAATCAACTTCTAACAAATCTGAAACAAGAGCAACCTACTGTTTCTGTCCCTACTGCACCTAGCAGAGCTCCGATAGATAAGCTTTCTCAGCATCGAGCCTACACTTTTACTGGTGCTAATGAAGAAAGACCAGAAGATGCAGAGTACTGGCTTGAAAACACCACCAAGGTGGTAACCCGACAATTACAATGCTCCGATGACCACAAATTGGAGTGTGCTGTAGCTCTGTTAGCTGATGAAGCTATGAATTGGTGGGAAACCACTACTCTTACTGTTCCGAATGAAATGGTGACATGGGAATTCTTCCTTGAAGAGTTCAAAAAGAAGTACATCAGTGAACAGTACTTAGCTGAAAGAAGAAAGAGATTCTTGCACCTTAAACAAGCCAATCGTCCTATTGAGCAGTACGTTGCAGACTTTTGCAAGTATTGCAAATATGGTGCAGAATACATCAAAACTGAAGCTGATAAATGCCGAATGTTCATTGAAGGCATGAATGATGAACTGAGTCCAATCTTCACTGCTTTGGGAATCAATGATTTCCAGAATCTTGTTAATCGGGCTATTGCAACCGAAGCTAGAATGAAAGCTGCTGAAAAGCGAAAAGGGGGCAATAGACCTGACAAAAAGCAGAAACGAGATGACAAGTCTCAATGGCAGTTCAAGAAGCCCAAATTTCAGAAAGAAGGGTCTTCTAATTTCACTTCTGCTCCGAGGAGCAATTATACTTCTAAACCAGCCACAATAATCAGATCCTCGGTACCGACTATGTCTGTTAATAGTTCGGGAAATTCTGAAAAGATTCCTCCTTGCAAGTTCTGTCAGAAACCACATCGAGGTCAGTGCAGACTTCAGGCAAATCTCTGTTATGCTTGTGGTGGTGATGATCACTACATCAAAGACTGTCCTCAGAAGCATGAATCTATGCCAGCTCGTAACACTGCAGTTCCTAGTCCGACATTCTCTAATCGGAATAGGAATGCCAAGTCAGCCCAGCCGAGTTATCAGAAGAAAGGCAAGGGTACTCATTCCAATGCTACTACTCATCAGGAATCTCGAGCACCTGCTAGAGTTTACCACATTCGTGGTAGAGATGATGAAGAGTCTCCTGAAGTGATTGCAGGTACTGTTGAGCTAAACTCACATCCTGTTTATGCTTTAATAGATTCGGGATCCACTCATTCATTCACATGTCTATCTGTTGTAAAAAGGTTAAAATTAGAACCTCAAAAAGTGAAAACAAGTCTGATAGTCTCAAACCCTTTAGGGGGAACTTCAAACATAAACCTAATATGTAGAAATTGTTCATTGCATATTAGCAATTTGCCATTCCTTATTGATCTCTGCATATTACCCTCCTGTGAGTTCGATCTAATTCTGGGTTTAGATTGGTTAAGTAAACATGAGGCTTGGGTAGACTGTCAAAATAAAAGACTGTATCTTCAGGGTTTAGGAAAAGAATCCATACTCCTAATTGATAAAAAGCCCACTTCCATTTTTGCATCCATGGTCTTACGAGATCAAATTGAATTTGGAATGTCTGAAATACCTGTTGTTTCTGAATTCATTGATGTATTTCCCGAGGAACTACCTGGTCTCCCTCCGACTAGAGAAGTTGAATTCGGGATTGAAGTACAGCCTGGCTCAAATCCGGTGTCTATCACTCCGTACCGGATGGCACCTCTTGAGTTAAAAGAATTGCAAAAACAACTTCAAGAACTTCAGGATAAGGGTTTTATTCGACCCAGCACTTCTCCCTGGGGTGCACCTGTTCTATTTGTGAAGAAGAAGGATGGAGCAATGTGTCTTTGCATTGACTACCGTCAATTGAACAAGATCACAATTAAGAACCGATATCCACTCCCAAGAATAGAAGATCTGTTTGATCAACTTAGGGATGCTTCGGTATTCTCAAAGATCGATCTGCGATCTGGATACTATCAAATGAGAGTCAAGAAGGAGGATGTGTCCAAAACAGCCTTCCGAACTCGTTATGGCCACTTTGAATTTCTGGTAATGCCTTTCGGATTAACAAATGCTCCGGCGGCATTCATGGATCTCATGAACAGAGTATTCAAGCCCTATCTTGATAAATTTGTGGTTGTCTTCATTGATGACATTCTCATTTATTCTCGCAACAAAGAAGAACATGCTGATCATCTCCGCATTGTTTTGCAAACTCTCCGGGAACGCCAGTTATTCGCAAAATTTTCCAAGTGCGAGTTCTGGTTATCGGAAGTCTCTTTCCTTGGTCATGTAATTTCTGCAGAAGGAATTAAAGTTGATCCAAAGAAAATTCAGTCAATCATGGATTGGCGATCTCCCAGAAATGTCAGTGAAATACGGAGTTTTCTTGGTCTTGCTGGTTACTATAGAAGGTTTGTCAAAGGGTTTTCCTCTATAGCTTTACCTTTGACTAAACTTCTTCGTAAAGACCAACCATTTGAATGGTCTGACAAGCAACAGAGAAGCTTTGACCAACTTAAAGCAGCCTTGACTCATGCCCCAGTTTTAATCCAACCAGAACCGGGCAAAGATTATACAGTATACAGTGATGCTTCACATGCGGGTCTTGGATGTGTTCTAATGCAAGGTGATAATGTGATAGCTTATGCTTCACTCCAACTGAAATCTCATGAATTGAACTATCCAACGCATGATCTCGAACTTGCTGCAATTGTGTTTGCTCTCAAAATATGGAGACACTACTTGTACGGTGAGAAATGTTACATGTTCACCGATCACAAGAGCCTAAAGTACCTCCTGACTCAGAAAGATCTGAATTTGAGACAACGCAGATGGATGGAGTTATTGAAAGACTATGATTTAGTCATTGACTATCATCCAGGAAAAGCCAATGTGGTTGCAGACGCCTTGAGTCGTAAACCGACATTTGGTAAAAATCTCTAATCCCTGAACCTTAAGAAATAAAATATAAAATGTTTATAATGAAAGTTTTGATTTTAAAAAGTGGTATTTATTCTTGTAGCTCCAAATGCTATCAATGCTCATCTTCGAGTATATCAGAAGCAAGGATTTCTGTCCGAACTTCAAATTCAATCCAGTCTAATCTCAAGGATTGAAATTCTTCAGAAAGCTGATCCAGAACTTCAAGATATCGTTTCCAAGCTGGATACAAAATCTGGTGAAGGATTCCATATTCATACAAACGGTCTTCTTTATTTCAAAGATAGAATCTGTGTTCCAAATGATGAAAATCTGAAAAGAGATCTTCTCGAAGAAGCACATCAGAGTTCTTTCTCGGTCCACCCTGGATCGGTTAAGATGTATAAAGATCTCAAAAATTTGTATTGGTGGTCTGGTATGAAAGCGGCTATCAATGATTTCGTATCCAAATGTCTAAACTGCCAGAGAGTCAAAGCTGAACATAGAGTTCCCACCGGATTACTCCAACCACTTGTACTGCCACAGTGGAAATGGGAACGAATTACTATGGATTTCGTGACTGGTCTTCCTTGTTCTCCCAGAAAACATGATGCTATCTGGGTGATTGTTGATCGATTCACCAAATCGGCACATTTCATTCCCATTCGTATCAATTATAGTTTGGAGACTTTGGCCAATCTGTATATTCAAGAAATAATCCGGCTACATGGAATTCCTATCTCCATTGTTTCTGATCGTGATCCAAGATTTACTTCCAGATTTTGGAGAACATTACAGAGAGCTATGGGAACCAAATTGAATTTAAGCACTGCTTTCCATCCGCAAAGTGACGGTCAGTCCGAACGAGTAATTCAGATTCTCGAAGATATGCTTAGAGCTTGCATAATTGACTTTGGGAAGAATTGGGAGAAATCCCTACCCTTAGTTGAATTTGCCTACAACAATAGCTATCAGTCGTCTATTCAGATGGCTCCTTTTGAAGCATTGTATGGCAGAAAATGCAGAACACCTTTGTGTTGGTCCGAACTTGGTGAAAATAAAGTTTTGGGACCCCAATTGCTGAGAGAAACAGAAGATAAAGTCCAAATCATTCATTCTCGTTTAAAACAAGCCTTTGATAGACAGAAAGCCTATGCTGATCTGAAACGAAGAGATATTCAGCATAATGTGGGAGACAAAGTTTTTCTCAAGGTCTCTCCATGGAAGAAAGTATTTCGGTTCGGAAAGAGGGGAAAGCTCAGTCCTCGCTTTATTGGGCCTTTTGAAATCACTGAAAGAATTGGCCCAGTGGCTTATCGACTTGCACTCCCTAATGAGTTCGATAAAATTCACAATGTCTTCCATGTATCAATGCTCAGAAAGTATAGATCCGATCCTTCTCACATCTTAGAGCCAGAAGAAGTAGAACTGAATCCCGATTTGTCCTATGAAGAAGAACCAGTTCAGATACTAGATAAGGAAATTAAAAGACTCCGGAACAAAAATGTTGCACTAGTTAAAGTCTTGTGGAGAAATCACAAGATAGAAGAGGCAACATGGGAACCCGAGGAAACGATGCGAAACCAATATCCTCAATTGTTCGATTCAGGTAAGAATTCGGGGACGAATTCTTTCTTTAAGGGGGGGAGAAATGTAACATCCCAAAAATTAGCCTAGAAGATTAGAGGTTTAATTAAATAATTAGATGACTTATTATATTAAATTTTCTGAATTATTGAATTGAAAATAGATTTGTTAAGGACCAAATTGAAATTTTAAAGGAAATTTCAAGAGGAATCAGGGTAATTGGTCTAGTGACCAAACCGAATGATGCATCAACTATGAGAGATGTATGCTAAAGTATAAAATTCATAAATTTATCTTAAACTAACATGAAATGATAGAATTATTAAGGATTTATATAATTGAGTGGTATAATTAAAAGATGATAAAATGGTATTAGTTGGAGACAAGACATATTGGTCTTATCTCATCTAAAGTTGTTCCCCACTTTTCCCTTCCCTTAGCCGGCTAACACCACCCTAAATCACTCATCTCCTTTGCTTTTTCACACCATTAATATCACATAGAATTTGAGAGAAAATTTAGAGCTTGAGGAAGAAGAAGAAGAAGAGCTTGTATGGTGGTGAAAAACACTTAGAAAAATCAAGAAAAAATCAGAAGTAAGTAGATCATCCTCTTCTCAATTTGGTTATGGTAAAAGATTTATTAAATCATGTGTTCTAAGGTGTCTATAAATTCATAAATATGATGTTCTTGAGTATGGTTGCTGGAAATATGGAAATATATATGAATCCTTAAGGATTAAGAGTCATAAAACATTAATAACATACATCCAAAGTGTGTTGACAGATTTGTTAAGTTACATGACATGCATCCTTGGAAATTCATAGAAAATAATCTACTAGGAGTTTTGATCTGAATTTTTGATATGTTTCACTTTAATATGTCTAGAATCATAGAAAAATAATAAAACAAGGTTTTAAAGGCTGTGTTAAAATCTGGAAGTGTGAAATGGAGTAACATGTAAAACTGTCCAGCAATGCTTCTAGCTGGACAGTGAACTTTGAAAAATTATAGAAAATTAATTAATGGGAAATTCGTGATGAATTTTTGATATGTACTACTTTGACATGTCTAAAGTGGTATAAAAATTATAAATCTGAGTTTTGATCATTGTAGTGAAATCTGGAAGCTTAATACGAACAGCATGTAAAACTGTCCAGTAATGCTCCTAGCTGGATAGTGAACTTTGTAAAATTGTAGAAAATAATATACTAAGAGTTTCGACCTGAATTTTTGATATGTTAAAATTAGGTATGTTAATTGAATTTAGGAACAAACGGTGTTCGATTTGGAGTTGTGTACAGCAAATAAGAAATTAATTAAATTAGGTGGTCAGAAATGTGTATAAATGAAAAGAAGAAAAATTAAGAATTTGTGAATTATTAAAGATGTAAAAATTGGATTAAATGAAGTGTTAATAAATTTATTAACAATCTGTAGGATGTGAAATCCACCAATTTTAGTGATCAATTTGAAAGTTTAAGTGATTAATTGAAGAAATTAGGAAATTTGGAAACTAGTCGAATTGGACCAAATAATTCAGGCACTGTTTTGAATAAAGTGAGAAATTCAGTCTTTAATAGCATGAATTGCATTCTGAAAATTTGTTATATTGTTTGGCTTGAACGCCTTAGATTTTAGAAGCGAAAGGGTAGAAGAAGAGATTACTCCGGGATCGGCTACGGATCGGGCGAAAGGCATACGGATTCCGAATTAGCTCGGCGAACTGTGAGTGAAACGAACTTAGAGTTGAGATTAGAGTCTCAACTACCCTTAATTTGATTTGAGTATATATTGAGCATGAAATTTGACTTAATAATTATTCGATTTAGTAAGGGAAGAAGGAATAAAGGAATTTGGATCGAATGCATGTGCTTTGTGATTTTTGTGATCTATGTGCTTGAATTGAAAATTGATAATATTGCTTGATATGATATGTGATCAAATTGTTGAGTTTACATGATATATGTGTTTGATAAACTCAATTGGAGATTGAACTATGAAATGTGAAATTGAGCCATGTGATATGAAATTTAATTCTGTATATGCTGATTTGAAGATATGCAAATTGATTTCTTGTGGAAATAATGAAGTTATGATATAGTATGTGAGTATGCAATGCTCTTATATGTTATAATTATGTTTGACAAGTTCAATTGAGTATTGAACTATGAAATGTGATTATGATTTATATGATATGAATTTGGATTTGTATGAAAGCTGATCTGAAAAATGCGAATTGAGCATGTCAATTATTATATGACCATGTGTGATAACATGTTATTGGAATTGGAATTATAAGCAATTAATCGAAAGGATTAATTAAGAATTTCTGAAAATTTGATTGATTAAGTATCTGATTAAATTAAAGATTTAAATGCAAAGCCCTTGGTGTGTACAGTCTGTTTAGGTAGTACGGCTAGCCTAGAGTCTGAGCTCAATAAGAAAATCGGTACGTTAGTGTACTCGATATTGTGGTACGTAAGTGTACCTTCTTGCTTAATGTCTGCGGACATTATGATATGTTATATGTGATACGATTTGGTACGTGGTACCTTTACATGGTGAATTTGATTCACAACCTCTGTTATATGTGACTTGATTACCTATCATACTATACTATCCAAGGCATTGCTAAATGAATTAAATGAACAATTTAAGGAATGAAATCTGAAAATTGAAAGTAAATTCATGAAATTGGTTGTTGGATCATTTGAATAAAATATTGAATTTCATGATTTGCCATTCTTGATATGCTATGAAACTTTAATTGTGATAATTTGATAATTGGAAGTTAATTCAGGTTTCATGGCTTGTATGTGTATTCATGATATGAATGATATGTAATCACTTGCATGTATTCGAATAGAATTACATGACTCCTTGGTGTATATATTCGAATGATTTCTATGGTGCACTATTAATTGTGGATTGATTATATTGCTTGAATCATTCGAATGAGCTAATGTGCAAAGTGAAATTTAAATTGTTTGATCATAATGTTTAAATTGGAAACCGAATAGAATAGGGTTTCCTCACTAAGTACGAGAAGTACTTACCACTCGAACCTTTCCTTCCTTCCCCTAAATTTCAGGTTCTAGCATCGTTGACCTCTATCCGTATTCTTCTCGTACGAAGCTTAAGTATGATCTTCACTGTCTTTGTCGTACTCATGATGGGTGGCCTAGCGTTCAGCATGTTAGTTCAATTTGGCCTGATGGTTATGTTCATGAACTATTTCTTTAGTATTGTATAAATTCATAAGAAATCTCCCTACATTTTGATATGTAATTAAGGGAAACTAAAACACTATGGATGTTATTATCGGATATGATATATATATATATATGTGTGTGATGATGAAGTATGTCCATGGGATAATCGAATGTGAAAAGAAATTAAAATAGATGTATTCGAAAAAAAAAATATCACACGAAAAATTATTAACCCACTTCCGCTGCCTAATACGATTCCGTCACATGTTAACATAACGCTCCTTGCCCCTAATCCGGGTGAGGGGTGTTATAATAACTATTTGTTTTAATTAACTAAAATGTCTCTCCAAATGTGGTGAACCTACACAAAGATGGTAACACTAAACTTTATGTGTACATACATATAATTTTAATGTTTGCCTCTTAAATTATGGTAAAAATCCTCTGCCCCTAATCATGTCCCTTTTATGCCATACACTAAAAATCACTTATAAATTAAATTCTAAACC
Source organism: Hibiscus trionum (assembly GCA_030270665.1). NCBI lineage: Eukaryota > Viridiplantae > Streptophyta > Magnoliopsida > Malvales > Malvaceae > Hibiscus > Hibiscus trionum. The sequence continues at coordinate 1,838,605 of BSYR01000078.1, read as the reverse complement.
TTAACCCTAATTTTCACATCCTAAACCCTAAACCCTCCACCTTAAAAAATACATTCTACCCCTAATTTTCTAAACTATAATCATAACCCTTAACTTTAAACCATGAACTCTAAACCCTAAACCCACTATTTTAAAGTGGGGGCATAAAATGAGGCATGATAAAGGGCGGACGGTTTTCATCCCTTAAATTAGTAACAAAATTAATTTTTTTTTGAATATTTAACAGGAATGTGTAGGTAAAGAGTCGTGTTCGTTTAAGATTTCTGAAGATAAATTTAAAAGAACTTATTGTGAAGTTAGAAAACTCGCCGTGGAAGCTGTTTGTGGAGATTTTACAGTTATGTAGACAAGACAACTTAAAATTTTGGCATCTAATGAACTGCTGCATGGTTTTGTTTATTACAATATTATTGTTTGAGCACAATCTAATGTCTCATAGGAACTACATGCTTCCATGTCTGAATATGATTGTAAATTTGTAACAGTAGCTGATGATATTTTGCTGCTTGTCTCAATTGTGCATAAGTTGGTAGAAAAGAATCTTACAACATGTGAACTTGCATGAAAACTGGGTAGTGTTTTTTGGGCATAATCAAAGAAGATGATGACAGAAAATGAACCTGCAAGGAAAATTCCTAGGAAACAAAGATAATTTCTCCACTTTCCTTTTTTTTTCTTTTCCTATATCTTCTGATTTTTTGGGGCAAGAATCTCAGAAATACTACCGCAAGAAGGATGGAAATCCTTTACCTATTTTCGGTGCCTTTATTTATGCCATGATATTTAAAATTAGGTTTAAAGTTTAGAGTTTAGGGTTTAAGGTTGGATTTTATGGTTAGAGTTTAGGGAATTTAAGGTATGGTATATTTTTTAGGATATAAGGTTTAGGATTTAAAATTTAGGGTTAAGGTTTGAAATTTAATTTTTAGTATTTTTTAGTGTTATAGAGTCACTGAAAAGGGGCAGATTTTTTTTATTCCGACATGAATAGATTGAGATAGGGTATAAGGTTTAAGATTTAAAAGTTTTTTAATCTTACTTTCTGAATTGTTGTCATAATTTCTTAAATATTTGCACTTTTGATATAAAATTTGAGTACAAGATACACTAATTTACTAATTGACGTAATGATTAAAGATACTTATATTATCTTATATTTTATGAGTTCGAATTTTAGTATGAGAATATAATATTTTTTATTTAATAAAAAATATAAAATTTGAGTACGGAATTATTATATCAATATTCAATTGTATGAAGATTCACACTTTTAATATAAAATATGAGTATGGAATTATTAAGAGAAATTCGAAATAATATGAAATTAGGAGTGTAAATGAATTGGGCCTTGAGTGAATAACATTGTGTTCGTATTTATTTGTTTATATTTAAAGGTGTTTATATTCTGTCGTATTTGTTTAAATCTTAATAGTGTTCGTGTTCGTTTATTTAATTTTAAAAGTTTTCGTATTCGTTTATTTAGTGTTGGCGAATGTGTTCATTTATATGATCAAAAATATTAACTAAACAAAAAAAAAACAACTCCAAAGTTGTGAAATTAATTCATTAGTCCTTAAGCTCCTCGGGCTTCACGGTTTGAACTTTAAAGTTCACCATGTGTTCAATTTAGTCATTGACTTCATCAATATTTAAATTTTTTTAAATAAAACGAGCCGATAAACGTGCTTGTTCATGAACAAAACGAACCGAACACACCTCTGTTCCTGTTCGTTCGCTTATTAAACAAACATGAAAAAAATTATTCATATTTGTTTATTTAACTTAATAAACGAACGTTTCGTCGAACTGTTCTGTTCATTTACACCCTAAGTAGCAAATCGAATCTTTTATCACTGTAATTAAGAGATTATATCATCAACTGCCATTAATGGCTTTTTGTCTTCATATCTTTTGATACCATGAATAAGTTGAAACCCAAACTAGCGGCTGTTGCCCGGAAAGCGGTACCGAACTACATTTTTGTCGGTTGCTCATTGGAATTTTTTCCACCCTTTACGCACATTACGTTCCATTTCCTTAGCACAGCCTTTTTGGCTCAAATCTAACTTCGTTTTCCATCAAAATTTGCAGATTTTGCTGCTCTTAATCATTAGTGTACTCTGCTTTTTTCTCCCATTTCTCAGCCTCAGACAAACCAGTTCCTCCAATGCAACCTCCTTGAAGCTTCCTCTCTTGTTTCCCTCTCCAATCCCCGTTTCTCTTTTCTTATTTATCCCATGTTTTGAAACCCCTGAACAAGAAGGGGAAAAAAAACCCTTTTTTCTGAAATGGAACCCAAATCTCGCGGTGTGTTTCGTTCTGTTTCTGCCTTGGTGTTACTTTTCTTGTTTTACACTCACGAGAATGGATTCAAAACCCCATTTTTAGTGAAACCCAGAGCTGGGATTGATGATCATGGTGAAGTTATCCACAGGAGAATCATAGAAACTGATGATCCAAGTGTTAAAGTTGATGACTTTACAGCCAATAATGTTGCAGCTCGAAAACCCAAAATTTGTTCCGGGTTGTTTGAACACAAGGGGTATCGAACTCAGTGTGATTACTTGATTGCTCACCCCGAGTGTAATCCTGGAGGGTTTTTCAACTACATCAAGTTCTTCTACTGTAGCTGTCAAGATTTCAGCTTTTTCGGGTTCACATTGTTGGCTATATGGCTTGTTGCATTGTTTTATCTATTGGGAAACACTGCGGCGGATTACTTCTGTTGTTCTTTGGAAAAGCTTTCGAGTTTATTGAAGATGTCGCCGACTGTTGCCGGTGTTACATTGTTGCCACTAGGGAACGGTGCTCCCGACCTGTTTGCGAGCATTGCTGCATTTTCGGGTAAGAATTCGGGCGAAGTGGGGATTAATAGTGTGTTAGGAGGGGCTGTGTTTGTGACTTGTGTTGTTGTTGGGATTATTTCCCTTTGTATAGCTGATAAAAGGGTTCAAATTGATAGGAATTCCTTTGTTAGGGACATTGGTTTCTTTTTGTTTTGTTTGATTTGGTTGTTCCTGTTTTTAACTGTCGGAGAAGTCACTGTCGGGACTGCTTTGCTGTTTGTTTTACTTTATGTGATTTATGTGCTTGCTGTTGCTCTCAATGAGGTTGCTAGGATCAACATTAGGGTGTTTAAGTTGGGGTATGTAACACCCTTGTTGCCTAGTCAAGATGAGGAGGGGGATTCTATCTATGCCTCGTTGCTCGAATCGGGCTCGAAAAATGATGTACCGTGTCTCGAAAATAGGTTACCTCATTGGATGTGGGCATCTCAGGTGGCAATCTTTTCCGATGAGCCTGTAGAGGATACGAAACCGACATGGGGTTGGAATGATGAGGAAACGTTGAAGGAACGGTCTCCGTTCTCGTTTTGTAGGTTTCTTTCGTTGTTGGAGTTGCCATTGATGGTTCCGCGGCGGTTAACGATCCCTATGGTGGAAGAGAGATGGTCGAAGGGGTATGCCGTGGCTAGTGCTACATTGGCACCAATACTTCTTGCTTGCTTGTGGAACACTCGAGATGATGATGCAACTCAATTAAGTCAGGAAATTGTGTACTTCATTGGTGTAATCCTCGGTGGTATACTCGGAGTTCCTGCGTATCTATTCACCACATCCGATCATCCGCCTCGTCGGTTTTTGCTTCCATGGGTCTTGGGAGGATTTATTATGAGTATAGTCTGGTTTTACATGATCGCGAGCGAGCTCGTTGCGTTGTTGGTGGCATTAGGTGTGATCTTTCGTATCAAACCTTCGATCCTTGGTCTAACCGTATTGGCATGGGGCAACTCGATGGGAGATTTGATGTCAGACATTGCCCTCGCAATGAAAGGCGGGGATAGCGTACAGATTGCCATGTCGGGGTGCTACGCCGGACCAATGTTCAACACGCTTGCCGGTTTGGGCATCTCGTTGGTGCTCGGAGCTTGGAATAAAAGACCTGACCCATACATAGTTCCCAAAGATAGCAGCTTGTTTTGCACAATGGGGTTTTTAGCTTTAGGCCTAGTCTGGTCCTTCATTGTGTTGCCCCGGAACGATATGCGGCCGAACAAGACTCTGGCGATCGGCCTTATAACGATCTACTTGATATTTGTCACTGTTCAGGTGAGTGCATCCCTTGGTGTTTTAACCATAGGTTTCGGTTGAACAATGTTATGACATTACTATTCTGTGATTTCTGAACCTAACACAGTTCAGTCTTTTGATTGTTTGTGTTTTACCGAATTTGTTGGAAAAGGAGTATTGAAGGCATTAATTTTGAAAGTGGGGTATATTGCAAAATAATTTTTCATTTGGGGATATTTTGGTAAAAAAAGCCAAGAATTTTATATAATAAAAGGAGTTAATCACATCATATGTCCCTAAACTATCAGCCTCATTCTAAATTGATACTCAAATTTTAAATGTTTTAATTTTATCCCCAAACTATGATTATCATTCTAAATTGGTCCCCAAACTTTTGAAGATTTTAATTCCATCCCCAAATTATCAACACATACTAATGACATCTCATGTTAATAAATCGTTATGAAAATTCATGTAAACATTGATATGATGCAACATAAATGATAAATTGAGGATGAATAGGAACTTTCAAAAGTTTAGGAGACCAATTTAAAATGAGTGTCATAATTTATGGATGAAACTAAAAGATTCAAAAATTTGAGAATTAATTAAAAAAAATCATAGTTTTAAGGATAAAATTGATATATTCAAAAGTTTAATGATCGATTCAAAATGAAACTTGCGGTGCAATTAATTCTAAAAAAGATTTTAAATTAAAGTTAGTACCAAATTAATAGAGTCTATAAGTAATGACGACTACATGTGTAATTAAACAAATTTTTACTAACTGACATGTTACTTATCCTAATCTAACGATAGGTGATCACATTGAGTCCAATTTAATAATTCAGTGGTTTAATTACTACAATTAGAAATATAGTGATCAAATCGAATCTTAAATAATACTATAGTGGTCTTTTAAGTAGTTAACCTTGACTCTAATAAAAGAGAAGAAGAAGAAGATAGGTTGTGGTCCTTTTCCCCATTAAAGACTTTTTTGATTCCAAGCTTGGTGTATCCAACAAAGGGCATGATCGTAAATCAAAGCTCCATTGTTAGAACTAGATAAGTTCAGATCAGATCAGAATTCCCGACCAAACGAAAGTTGATTTCTCAAAATCTTGAAGATTTTTGTCTGAAAGATGATGCACATGACTTTGTACTGGGGAAAAGATGTGACTCTGCTCATTGATTCCTGGAAAACCGATTCATGGCTGAGTTACCTACTCACTCTACTCGCTTGTTTCATCTTCTCTTCGTTTTACCAGTACATGGAAGACCGTCGCCTCCGTTTCGGATCCCTCGCTTCCTCCACCCCATCCTTACCTTCCTCCGCCGCCGCTCCTCTCATCCCCAAATACCGACGCTCCGCTAAATTCATGACGGCTGTGCTATTCGGAGTCAACTCGGCAATTGGGTATCTCCTGATGTTGGTCATCATGTCGTTCAACGGTGGCGTTTTGTTGGCCGTCGTTTCGGGGCTCGCTGTGGGCTACTTGTTTTTCAGGTTTTCCGATGAGGATCCCGTGGTGGTCGACAACGCTTGCGCTTGCGCTTGACCCCTTCTTCTTTTTTATTAAGTATTTTCTCTGTGTAATGTACACATATTTCCTGTATGAATCATGAATTACTCATCTTTTTAGTTCCTCCGATCTAATGAAGCTCGTGTTGTCTTTGTCATTATTAGTGTTTTCTCAATCATGGAAAGGAAAGCAAATATTTGTTTAATTATTGTATTCAATTTATTAGTTAATTAATTTAGATTTTTATTAGGTTCATTATACGACATCTTTTAATTAATTTACTCCATTTAAAACAGCAAAATTCAAACTTTTAATTTTATTTAAAAAATTTAATATCTCACCCAATTAAACTAATTAATTGTTGATTCGGACCTTCGGTTATTAAATTTGTCAGCCCGTGTCTCGACCCGTAAATATCGGGTACCTGATAATCGAGTACCCCGTTAAACTCGGGTACTCAGTTCTCATTTTTTTATTTTTTTTATTTTAAAATTTAAAATAAAAAACCTTAACAGTTCTTAACACATGATCCAAACAAAAAATAATAATGATTTGAAGTTTATAACCATACGAAAGACATTAAAAATATTAATCTCCAAATACGCTCATTATTCGATTGGCCTGACAAGCTTATACATACTCGGTGTGGCATGAAAGAAACAATAGACAATTTAGAGGTTTAGCTAGGAGTTGTACAGATATTTTTAATTTCATTAAAGATGTAGTTTGTATTCGTTTGAACAATAAACATATACGAATAAAAAATGTAAGTAGAAGTCTTTGTGAGGCCTGGGGTTTTCTCTAAGGAGATGGATCCCTGTAGGCTTGTATAGGTTCTTTGTAGCAACTCTGGTTGCTTTTGGATTTAATACAAATTGCTTATAAAAAAATATTAATCTCGACCGTGATTTTTTTTTCTCGAATCTCATATTTTTTAAAGAAACCTACTAATGCATAAATGCAATAGAGAAACCTTGTTGTTTGTTTCATATCGAATCTTACATATTCACAAATTAATATATTTTTTTTGAAAAATTGAAAACATGAAAGCATATAATACAAACATATAATGAATTTAGGGATTTAAATATAGTTCTAAACTAAAAATATTAAGTAATCTAATAAAATAAAAAATAAAAAAATAGAAACTGGGGAGTAACCGGGTACCCGAAAAAAAATCATATTTTTTGACATGGGCCCGACCCGGGTAAAAAAAATCAGGTAAATACTCGATTATTTATGTTCGGATAGTAGAATAGTCAGGTCTAATAATTTGGATCGGATAATTTTGAACACCCCTAGAGAAAACTAATAAAGAAGAAGAATTATTTGAGTTTGAAGATAGAGACTTAAGCTTTATTCAGCAATATTTCTTCAACTAGCGCCAAACGTAAAACTAATGTTGATCACATCAGATGTTTTGTACACATTAGATGAATATTGTTTTGTTTGATTTAACATCTAAATGGACATTATGTCACAAATGGTTTTATAAAACGATCGTTTAACAATAAAATTATGGTTTTATAAAACGATCGTTTAACAATAAAATTATTTCTTCAACGAGCGTTGTACATCTTATCAGACATATTTTTTAAAAAGATAATAATGGCCCGACAATAAAAACATAAATGGCAGTACCCACAATCCTCATCCTACAAGTTACAATTTTTATGCAGGCCCAACCCTTGGGCTTATCGGCAAATACCCACAATTTTAAATCTCTCCTTTTAAAATATAGCAGTATTAGTTTTAGGGTTAGGGTTTGGGTGGGCAATAGACATGCACGTTGGGAAAGAGCGTGGGCAAGTGAGGTCACACAGACACTGACTTGTCCTCTCATATGGGGTTTGTACTAACATTCGGTATATAATTTTATATTATTCAGATATTTTATCAATTATAAATCGAAAGATATTAAGCGTTTAAATATATTCAATCTCATATATTTATACTAAGGATTAATATCCTATACACTGATTGTGTAAACTGAACGTTTCCACAATCAGTGTATAGGATATTAATCCTTATACTAATAGTAATATTAATAGAACTATATTCAATCACAAATTATGATAATTATATTAACATGTATAAATCTTATGTGAAATATAGTATTTTTATAAAATAAAAATAACAGTAAAAAAGTTAAGAATATGTATGAATAGACTCAAATTTAACTGTTCTATCTATTAGATGCATATTTATTGTCAAAGAGTTAAAGAATATATATAAATATATATTATTTTATAATATTTTTAAACTATTAAAAAAATAATAAGTGTGCAAAGAATGGGAGACAATGGGATTGGCTCCCTCAACCCTTTCTTCTCTCCCAACACAAAACCCTCGGCATGGAAAGAAAACTAACCCTAGATTTTGGGACAAAACTAATCATTTCCTTCCTATATCAAAGAACATGGAAAGAACATTTTTCTCCTAAAATTTTACAACTTTATCGTCTTAAAATTTTATAGATTCGTCTCGTAACATAAAATTTTACGAATAAACAAATATTACAAACGACCCTGATTTTTGAAGATAAACAAATATTACAAACTAAATTGTACTAGAAATAAAATTTGGAATTTAGCTTAGATCATTCACTGTCTATTTTCTTTCAAGTTTGAGAATTACCCCCATTTTTTGAAGTATTCAAAGGTTGTTACTCGTTTCTCCCAGATTTCAACACCATCTTTCTTTTTACAAATGGTAACTTTCCCATGTATGACCAAAAACCCTATTTTTTACAATTTAAATTTTATTTATTTACCTCCCCTATTTTCGAGTGGGGTACTATGTAAACTGTAGAAAGTCAAGCATGCACATGTTAATTGAAATTTCAACAATGGAAATTTCAATGGCAGCCAAGATTGAAAAATGGCATGGGAAAATCACAATTTTGGTCCCTAAACTTTAGGTTATTTATAAGTTAGTCCCTAAAGCTCAACTATAAATAGCCTAGCCATTTGCCATTCTTACACATCCCAAATCATTCTAACCTCCTCTCAATACTAGAGAAATTAGAGAGTTTTCATAGAGTTGTTTTCTCCTTTTTATCAAGAGAGAATTGTCATTGTTTTCTCCTTGTTAGATTGAGAGAAGTTGTAATTCCTATTTTCTCATAGTGAAATTCTTCTACCTTTGTCCGTGGTTTTTACCCTATATTATTTAGGGGTTTTCCACGTAAAATCTGTGTCTCTTTTATCTTCATTATTATTTTCTCAAATTATCAGTTGCGTTTTTGCTCTATCCGACGATCGTATTCCGCAACAATTGGTATCAGCATGCAAGATTGTAAGCCAATTTCTACCCCTCTTCCTATTAACTTTAAATTATCCTCCAGTATGAGTCCTAGCAGTGAAGAAGAGAGGATGGAGATGTCTCGAGTACCGTATGCATCAGCAGTGGGAAGTTTAATGTTCGCTATGATTTGTACAAGACCAGACATTGCACAAGCAGTGGGAGTGGTTAGTCGGTACATGGCGAATCCAGGCAGAGAGCATTGGAATGCTGTGAAAAGGATCCTGAGATACATCAAAGGGACCTTAAATGTTGCATTATGTTACGGGGGATCAGACTTTCTTATCAGCGGGTATGTCGATTCTGACTATGCAGGAGATTTGGATAAAAGCAAATCTACAACAGGGTATGTGTTTACACTTGCTGGTGGAGCTGTAAGCTGGGTTTCAAAACTGCAATCAGTTGTGGCTACGTCAACAACGGAGGCAGAATATGTAGCAGCTACACAAGCCAGTAAAGAAGCAATATGGTTGAAAATGCTATTGGAGGAGCTCGGGCACAAACAAGAGAATGTCTCTTTGTTTTGTGACAGTCAGAGCGCCTTGCATCTTGCAAGGAATCCTGCTTTTCACTCAAGAACAAAACACATTCGGGTCCAATACCACTTCATTCGTGAGAAAGTGGAAGAAGGGACGATAGATATGCAGAAGATCCATACCGATGACAACATAGCAGATTTCATGACAAAAGCAATCAACACTGATAAGTTTACTTGGTGTCGATCCTCTTGTGGCTTGTTAGAGACGTAAGCAACATGGAAAATACGAGGTAGAAAGAATGGTGTGAAGATATGATTATTCCAATCAAATCTTCAAGTGGGAGATTGTAGAAAGTCAAGCATGCACATGTTAATTGAAATTTCAACAATGGAAATTTCAATGGCAGCCAAGATTGAAAAATGGCATGGGAAAATCACAATTTTGGTCCCTAAACTTTAGGTTATTTATAAGTTAGTCCCTAAAGCTCAACTATAAATAGCCTAGCCATTTGCCATTCTTACACATCCCAAATCATTCTAACCTCCTCTCAATACTAGAGAAATTAGAGAGTTTTCATAGAGTTGTTTTCTCCTTTTTATCAAGAGAGAATTGTCATTGTTTTCTCCTTGTTAGATTGAGAGAAGTTGTAATTCCTATTTTCTCATAGTGAAATTCTTCTACCTTTGTCCGTGGTTTTTACCCTATATTATTTAGGGGTTTTCCACGTAAAATCTGTGTCTCTTTTATCTTCATTATTATTTTCTCAAATTATCAGTTGCGTTTTTGCTCTATCCGACGATCGTATTCCGCAACATAAACAATATATTTATGTTTGTAAATTATTATTGGTAATTTGTGGGTGGATACACAACTCGTACATAATTGAGTTAAAATAAAGAAGAAATTGTATTCACGAACTCAACGAGCAGTTTTAGTAAAAAAGAAAAGAATATTTAAGAGAGTTAGATTCAATTTGTTTTGTCTATAAGATATGTGTATATTGTTAAAAAGTTAATATAATTTGTATGAACAGATACAGTGACAGAACTATGATGAAATTATGTGAGGGACCGAAACGAGAATGAAGCTATGAAAGGGGTCAAGTTGTTTTTTTATAACTGTCACGTCTCTTATTTAACACAGTTAACATCTCGGTGATTATTTTGTATCAAAAACTAAAATTCAATGCTCATTACGTAACTTTTAAAAATTTGATGATTATTTTATTTTTTTAAAAATAATTTAGTAACTATCTCTTTCCTACGCTGATCAGCAGATGTCACGTGCGATCTGAGGTAGTACATCGTGCTTTTCGCTTCTCTGTCTTCTGCAACTCTGCTTCCCCACTTCCTCAACACCCACCGCATAGATTCACAAACCCCAAACTTAATCATCTTAAACACCATTCCAATGTGTTTAAAACCCTTGAAATCTTTGTTCTCAAGTGTTAAACCCTCATAAAAAACAAGCTTTAAGTCTTAATCCACACAGTGTTTAGTATATAATTTTCTTTCGTGCAAGAAAAACTGGGAATTCACCGCCCAAACAATTAAAAGACTGAAACTTTAGCTGAAAATGGGTTCGTACAAAAAAAGTTGCAGCCTTTTTGACAGCCGTCTTTACCATTATTCCTATTCTTATTATTACCATGCACAAAGGTTATTGTGTTTGTCAATCCAGAAACATCACCAGTTCATTCTTCTTCTTCTTCACCACCACCATGTTCCTTTTAACTTTAAATACAATTCGCATTCATTTCTTTGTACCACCCCTTTGTTTTGCTGTTTTCAGCTTCTGGTTAATCTTTTAAGCTCTGGGTCGTAATTATCCTTGTCAGACACGCTTAATTACTGCCTCTGCCACTGTCATACGCCCCCCAAAAAAGGGCATCTCTCTTTCAAGTTTCAACACCTAACATTTACTTGCCGCTTCCTTCTGCCTTCTCTTTTATTACACTGGTTTTTTGGGTTCTTTTGTTTACTTACTATTCTGGGAATTTCACTGCTTTCTTGCTTCGTTTTCTTGGTGGAAGGAAAAAGGGTTGATATTGTGTGAAAAAAACAGTAAAGTCGTCGGTTTTTTCGTTTCGTGCCGTGGTGGCCGGATATTCAGAGGACGGTGAATCGGTGATGGTTGTGAGGTCGGGTGGTTCTTCTTCGTCTGTCCGGACTCTGCCTCCACCATGTCCAAAATCGCCACCGGAGTATCCTGATTTGTATGGGAAACGAAGGGAAACGGCTAAGATTCAGATGCTTGAGAGGGAGATTAGTTTCCTTGAGGTGTGTTTAAATTTGGGTTTGCTTTGGTGTTTTCAGTTTTAATTTCACTATTAATTGATTACCATCATGCTTAAATTGCTTAAAATGTTAAGCTTTTTAAAATGGATTAGGATAAAAATATAAACTTTATATGTTCATGTTACTGCAAATAGAGAGTTAATGTTCACAATCCAACTGCACCATGGAAAAATTTATCAGTAATTCATTCGAACCGATCGACACGAATTCGGATATAGTTACGAGAGCGCGAACAAGAAATCTTTGAAAAAAATTGAACATAACTCTTGCTCTTGCATTGTGTTGAATCTTTGAATTTGTGCCATTTATTTGCATTATAAAGTATTGCTGATGATTTCATTCCGAGCAGGAAGAGTTAAAATCCGTCGAAGGTCTCCAACCGGCTTCGAGATATTGCAAAGAGTATGTGAAGTTTTTCAGTTACCTTGAATGAGCAATAGCTAAAGAGTTTCTTACATAAATATATTTTTCTTCATTTCAGGGTTACGGATTTTGTGATGGCGAAATCTGATCCTCTAATACCTACGTAAGAACTAAAAATGTCGTTAGTTTTCACCAATTTTTCGTGTAATATCTAGAGGATTTAAGCCTTTACGATTTATACTTTTGTTCTTTGCTGCAGAAGCCGGAAGAATCGGAAGTCATGTCGGTTTTGGAAGTGGCTTTGGTACGAATTTCTTGTGCTTCTGTTTTATGTTTATTCTTTCTTAGTTGGTATATTGAGCGTCGATATTGGATCTTGTTTCTCTACTTTTCCCGCTTTATGACATTAATTCCGATCTTTTGCAGTGGAATCCCCTGCTTTAACTTGTCATGGATCTGCTGTTGCTGCTATTCCGGGTGCTGTCGCCATCTGAAATGCTCGCAATGCAGCGACTGTGATTTATGCAACTGCAGGCCATGCATTTGCAACTTATGTAAATGCAGGCCCTGCAAATGCAGCTCGTTGGACTGCAGTTCATGCAAGTGCCACTCATGTGATTGCAGTTCATGTAAATGTAGCTCGTGCGACTGCAGCTCATGTAAAAATTGCAGCAGCTTGTGCCATTGCAGCTCGTGTAAATGCAGCAGCTTATGCGACTGCAATTCGTGCAAATGCAGCAGCTTATGCGACTGCTGTTCATGTTCAAGCTGCTACACAATCCCGAAATGGCAATGTAAGTGCAGCTCATGCGATTGCTGTTCATGTTCGAGCTGCTGCACAATCCCGAAATGGCAATGTAAGTGCAGCTCATGCGACTGCTGTTCATGTTCAAGCTGCTGCACAATCCCGAAATGGCAATGCTTCTCGCGTCCTAAATCCCGTTGCTGCAGAAAGATCTCATGCAGCAGCCGAAAATGCTGCATTTTTCAATTCCCTTCATGCACAGATTGCCTTTGCTGCAAATGCAAATGTTCTCCTAAATGTCCAAAGGTAACCCTTTGCTGCAACTGTACAAAAACCTGTTGTAATCCTTGCTGCCTATTATTCTAATATATTTTCTGCGTTTTCGAGTCCAATCCTCGACATATTGATCAGTCCATTTGAAGGGGGAATCTGTTAGCAAACAAAGCAGATCACTTTTTATACCATCAACTTGATCAAATAAACAAATATTACAAACGACCCTGATTTTGCATTAAGGGCCTTGTTTACAAGTCAAAGCTCAATCTTAAAACTGAAATTTGCAGGACTAGAGGGTCCTTTTGCACCAGATTTCTTGACTGGAAAGGAAACTGGAGCTGAACGAGGCTTGTTAATGGGGGAAAAACCCCAGAATTATAAGCTTGTCAATCGCTCAATAATGTCCATGAGAAGGAAACTGGGCTTTTAACTTGGTTTCGAGCATTGCCCCACACTATCGAACCGAATTCAGGCTTAGCCGTTGGGCTTGTCCCTCTTTTAGCTACGAAAGTGACTGTATATCTCTTCTTTTCCCCCACGGTTCTGAAAGTGAGTGTGCTAGGCCTAACTGAGATCCCAACTGTTGAAGGTCCATTATAGGCGACTTTGTATACGGACATTGCAGGGCCGACGTTTGTTAATTCGCGAGTGTATCGAACAACCCTTTTGTCCCCGAACAAGACCGAGAACGATGGGTAGTTGAGTTCACCGGGGTCCTTGAATTTCCTTGAACATGTAATGTTGGGGTGCTTCACTATGGTCTTGACGTGATCAATGGTGTAGTCGAGTGAGCACAAAAATGTAATGTATTCTTCGGTGGAGATGTCGTATACTAGGCCGGGTGAAAGAGCTTTCTGGGGATCAACATGGCCGGCGCCATGAGCCCATGGGTTCGACAGTGAACCATCGGCGGCATCGTGGAGAGACGAGTTGGTGTTGTCTTGGGTGTAGGCCGTGGTCATTAGAGCCGATTTAATTGCACTCGGGCTCCATTCCGGATGAGCTGCCTTGATCAATGCTGCTAGTCCACTGATGTGTGGGCACGACATCGACGTACCTAAAACGACAACGAATTCGAATGTGTCTGATATGAGTATATCGAATATCGAATATCTCTAGTCGAATATTGCCAGATTATTCCTACTAACAGTATTTTGTTTATGAAAATAACTATGTTAGACATAAAGACGAACAGATTGTGGGCAAAAATTGCAAGAAATATAGCCGTTATGGAGTACCTGACATGATATTGAACATGGTCTTCCTTGTGTCCTTGGGCAACCCTGTGGGTCCAATGGCCTCAGACCAAGCCGCCAGTATGTTGACTCCCGGTCCAATCACGTCCGGTTTCAAGATCTGCGGCGTCACCATATTGGGTCCCCGGGAACTAAATGCCGCTACAACCGGCGATGGTTTAACATCCAACACCGTACCACCGAAGACAAGCGCCGCCGTGGGATTGGGATCGGACCGTGCGTATTCTCTAATCAAGTCGCCGACTTTCCTACCTACTGCCACGGCAGGTAACAAGTGACTGTCAGCCACCAGTTCTTCACCGCTAACCGCGGTGTTCGCTAATATCATCCCGACGCCGCCTGCGTCGCGCACGACTGCTCCCTTTTCAACTCGCGCGTTTGTTCCCCTATCGCAAATCACTACCTTCCCACGTACCAAAGCCGGATCGAGTGAACCGGTCAAACATAAATTACTCGAACTGCTATCTTTGCTGTAAACCAAACCAACCGGGTTCTTTCCCATTCCTTGACCGCTGTAAAGCGAGACGCCGTTGTAACGGACTTTATTTCCTAAAACGGCGTAAGCAGGGAAGTCTCGATCTAAAGTCCCGGCGCCAACCGTCATAATCCAAGGCGCCACATTGGCAAGACTGGCCTTAGTGGGCCCGCTGTTTCCGGCAGAGCAAGAGACGAAAATGCCCTTCTCCATCGCCGTGAAAGCTCCGATAGCAATGGTGTCGCGGTAATACGGCGCGGATCCACCACCGAGGGACAACGAGAGAACATCGACACCGTCCTGGATGGCCCGATCCATACCGGCCAGAATGTCGGACCCGAAACAACCCGTTTCCCAGCAAACCTTGTAAGCGGCGACCCGAGCGTGGGTCGCCATCCCGCGAGCCGTTCCGCTGGCGTAACCAAGGAGGCTAGCGTTGCCCACGTGAGATCCAGCTGCGGTGCTGGCAGTGTGCGTACCGTGACCGTCTCTATCACGTGGGGACTCGATCTCTCTGTCCTTTTTGTAAATCCCACCGCCACCGGTAGCCATATGGTAGCCTTTCGAAAAGCTTCGAGCTCCGATGAGTTTCTTGTTGCAAAGCTTGGGATTAAAATCAGGCGCCGATTCACACTCACCACGCCACTTAGCAGGAATCACCGGCAACCCGGAATCGTCAAAACTCTTAGATTCCGGCCAAACCCCGGTGTCCAGAACTCCAATAATCACATCCCGGGAAGCTTGTTCGAGTTGCTGAGTGTTGTGTCCTTCCCAGAGCCCGAACTCAGAATCAAGGCCTAAAAACTGCGGGGTACGAGTCGTGTGAAGATTATAAACAGTATCTTCATAAACACCCAAAACAGAGTCCGATTTGCTAAGAGCTTCAGCTTGCTCGGGATCAAGTGAAGCAGCGAAGCCATTAAAAGCAGAGTCATATGAATAGAGAAGGGATTCATCTGGGGCTGCAGAAAGTGATTGCAAGCTCGAACTGTACCAATCATGGTGGGTTTCAAAAGACAGTGGCTTGTCTTGATGTTTCATATGAACAATGTAGGTTTTTTTGGCGGTGACTGTGAGACATAGTACGAGGAAGATGAAGCTGGGGAAGAATGTAGACGAAGCCATGGAAGCCATGGCTGTGGACGAAGGATTATGAGCACTATCAGAAGTATTAATGAACTTAGTTTAATACTAATATTGTAAAAATGGAAGAGACTGAGAACAGGATAGCAGGAAAGCATTAGACTGATGTCGGATTTATAACACTCTTGTGTTTCTAATTGGGCTTCTCCTTTTGCTTTATTTACTTCCATGCCATTCCGCCGGTCAGTGTTTTTATATATATAATTTAAATAGAATTATAAGGTAATATATATTTATATTATTCTTAAACTTTTGACAATGCACACACTTTGCAGATGTAATTATTTAATTTGGGTTTCTTATTATGATCATTATTCGCTTTCCCACTAAAATTACTTGTTGGGTTCTTCTTATATATATATATTTTTAAAATTTAAACTTTACAATTTATTTGAGATTTTTATTTATTTTGAACAATTCTTAGTTAAAGGAGAGGAAACGAAAATTTTGCTCTTAATGAGTTCAGAACTCACAATTAGAAGAAGGAGAAGATGTCAACGTAAAGCTTTTAACAATTTGTTCTAAAAATTATTGACCAAAATTTTTATTTTTTATGGGTAAACTACATAAATGGTCCCTAACTATGCTCTAGTTATTTTTTATGTTCCAGAGTACCAGAAGTTACAAACTGGTGCCCTGACTTAAAAAAAGTTACAAATTAATCTGATGTCGTTAAAATTTTAACAACTGGTTATGTGACATTTAATATAAACTAGTATAATTGCATAGTTAGCCCTTAATTTTACACTTATTTTAGTTTGATCCTAATATTAAAAAATTAATCTACATTATTTTAATATTCTATCAATTTAGTTTTTCAGTTTCGGTCTGGAAAGCAGTACTTGATCCCTCGAGAATGCAACAAAAAAACGTTACCTTTGAGTTATTTCCCTCGAGAAATAATGTAGATTAATTCATATAAAATATTCGGTCACCGGAACCTAATTCCGACTAGACCGGTTTTTGGGATGTGACAACTCTCTCCCCCTTTAAAGAAAATTCGTCCTCGAATTTTCTCCGACAAGAATATGCTCATCTATATGAGCTTGACTGAGCTTAGACATCTAAACATAAAAAGATCGGATTAATCGACAAGTCACAATACTCAATAAATAACTCCTAGGTGGCAAAGTAATACAACATACAATACAAACATACTTAAGTTTAGTCCAGAACCGACTAAACTCTAGCTCTGATACCACAAATGTAACACCCCCTACCCGGCCTGGTAGAGAACCGGGTCGGAGAGCGCTACCGGAAAACGATGCGGAGATCGGAGATATAAATCCAAAGTTTAAAAATCATTTTAGCGTATTTTTATTAATCTCTTTTAAGACTTAACACTTAACTTATTAACCACTTATTCAAATTGGGGTCAATTTTAAACTTTTTCAAACTCAGGGACTAAATTGTAATTTTTACCAATTAGGGGTCCTTATCTGAAATTCGTGATATTATACTGAAATTAAACTTACTAGTTATTAGCCTGTAAAATCTCATTACTATCGGAGGTCATTTATCTACCTGATTAGACGATGCAATATTTAGTGACTATTTTGTAAAATATTCAAATCTATTTCTTTTTATTATCTTACTAAAATTCTTTACATATTTAAATGAGCCTAACAACTCACAAAATCTTATAATCCTTTAATCAATATTTTAGTACCAATTATGCCAATTTTATTACTAATTCAATAGTCTATATAGCTTTAACACCTTATACAAAACATAGGTAACATATACACAATAGTAGGCCCACAAGACTAGTATAATTACTTTAACTACTTTGCCACCATACTAGGAGTTCATAAGGACAAAACACCTTACTCTTTAATTGTAGTGACTTGCCAACCTTCCAACTAATCCCGATCTCGATCTGTTACTTTCCTT
The DNA here is from genome assembly GCA_030270665.1 of Hibiscus trionum. Classification (NCBI taxonomy): domain Eukaryota; kingdom Viridiplantae; phylum Streptophyta; class Magnoliopsida; order Malvales; family Malvaceae; genus Hibiscus; species Hibiscus trionum. The sequence continues at coordinate 1,820,782 of BSYR01000078.1, read as the reverse complement.
AACCTGAAATGTTATGCAATGAATGCATTAGACTTACATAGTCTAAGCGAGGTAGCCAATGACAATGAATGAACATATTATGTCATGTAGCATGCTTCCAAAAATGATCATAATGCAATAACATGTCATACTTTATATTCATAACAAAGCATAACGTATCAAACACATAATATATTGGTACCATTGGATACGCGGATTCCCTGTACACCATATCATGTATCATAATTGAGCCGTAGCCCTGAGCCGTAGCTCCATGTATCCCTTACACTTCCATCCTTTTATCTCCCACATATAGGCCGTAGCCCTGGACCGTAGTCCTCCCTTACATGGTGAGCTCGAATAACCCTATGGCATGCCAATTGTATCCAACGTCCATAAATACACACAAATTCACATAGTCCATGATTTTCATATCATATCATATGAAATAACAAGATGAGCCGTAGCTCCATGTCATGTAGCATTTCATAGTCATATTCGAACATATCAAAGTAATGCAAGGCACTTACCAAATTTGCCATTCAAACATAGTTGCTCTACATGAGCCCTTAACAAATGCAAACATAATCATAAATAATGCAACGGGAAGGCACCGAGCCTATCCCTTGACGCAACTACACTCACATATCAGAACAAAGAAACAAAGATCGGAATGACACCGCGTCACCCGAGACAAATGCATCCACACTCACCTCAATCCAAGCTTAGAGACATTTTCCTTATTCTCCAACTTTGTGGTTTCCTTCATTTCTACTCTTTTCTAACCAAACATTAAAGAAATATATCATTTAGTACATTAGGCAGCTTGCATTGTCCTCAAAGAAATATTTATATAAAATGTTCTATAACTCAAAATCTGATTTCGTTTGTTTTAAACGAAACTAGACTTAATAACCTTTTAAACCATATAAATTATAACTTTTAATTCTTCTTATAAAATTTATAATGAATTTCTAAAGTCGCTGTTGATGCAGATTTAGGGGCAAACTGTTACCCTGTTCTTATGACATTTACTTACTCAAAAATTCATATCTTTTTACTCACAACTCCAAATAAGGAGTTCTTTACCATTCTAGAAAGCTTATAAACACACCTTTACAACCATGTATGACACATAATTTTATCATTTCCCTATTAATACAGTTTATTACTTGAACATAAGGCATTTTCAGAAACATAATCTGTCTATGCTTAATTTGTGACTTTAGTGCATTTATAACCTATGTTTCACTACACCATAAATCTTGAGATTTTAACCATATTTACCTTCACATATTAACATAATAATCATGTTCCAGAAACCATGAAAACAGGACATATAAGTCCTCAAATTATCAATTCTTACAAACTAGTCCATTTTGGTCTTCTATGTGTTCTAATGATATTTAAGCTATCAATTGATATATAATTCAAACTAAATTATTTATTTTTCATTCCTACAATATCTCTCCTGTTTCTAATAAATTTTCCAGAATTTATTGGCATCAATTAAACCCCTATAATTTTCGAATTTTACAATTTAGTACAGCAGATTCCAGATTTATTCAGTTTTAGTCCAGTAACTTCTAACAATAATTCCGAGACCTATACTTAACATTTTTGAGCAAATTATACCTCTATTTCATGTAAAATTTTGTTCTCTACAACTTTGTAGAAGAACACTTTTTCCAGAAATGACTCTAACATGCTCAAAAATGCAGTTTTCTACAGGACAGTTTACAAATCCGAATTCCTTTTACCCTTATCATTTACTAACCTTTAATTAATTCAATTTCATGCTTAATATAAATACTAACATCAAATTAAAGGTAGTTGAGACTCTAATCTCAACTTTAATTTGTTTCACTCACCTTGATAGACCGGTACTTTATTTTTATTTCTTGGGCTTGACGGTTGTTCCGAATCGACCTCGTATACCATGATAATTAATAAAAACTAATCAATAAAACAGTATCGAATATATATAAAAATATTCATCAAACTCGATACCGAAACTTAAACTTACTAGAGATTTGAGCTTACCCCGTCGTCGGTAGAAATTCGATATTACTATATCGAAAATATCGGACTACCAATCAAACATTGGATCGTATGTTTATCCTACTAATTTCTTTCTTTCTTTCTTTCTTTCTTTCTTTCTTTCCTTGCCGTGAAAATCCCAATCACTTCTCCTCCTATTTATACAATTTTGGGTGTCAACTATTACACCAACTATTTTTTTTTTATTCATTATCATAACTATAATGGCCATGCCTAATAATTATTACCCATTTAACTTTGTTTCCCACTTGTTTTGGTAGGTTTGCCTTTACATGGCAACCCATACTTTCTACTTTATTTTTAACAATAATAATAATAATAATAATAAACCAAATAAATAGGTTTCGAACCTAATTTCTACTAGACCCGAATAATCTAATAATAATAAACCCGAACAATTAATAAGACCAAATAATTTATAGAACCGATATAAAATATTCGGTCACCGGAACCTAATTCCGACTAGACCGGTTTTTGGGATGTGACAAGTACTTGATCCCTCGAGAATGCAACAAAAAAACGTTACCTTTGAGTTATTTTTTAATGATAACCGAAGCATGTTTAAGGTTTGGTTTTCTTTTTCCCTCAATAACTTTTAAGCGCGTTCCTGATTTCTTTGTAGTCTCGCGATTTTCTTCCGTTCTTCTAGAATTTTGGTGGAGATTAATTAAGAATAAAGGAGGGAAAAATAGGAAACGAAGATAGACTAAATTAATAGAATATTAAAATAATAAGAGTTAATTTTTTAGAATTAAGTTTAAATTAAAATAAGTATAGAACTTGATGTTAACTATGTAATTATATCAATTTATATTAATCGTCTAATTTTTAACGATATCGGACAAATTTATTTATTTATTTTATCGCGGGACCAGATTATAACTTCTGATAGTCGAAAGACACAAAAATTAAAATATATTCGAAAAACCATTTATGTTATTTACCCTTTTTATTTATTGAAATATCTCACTTGTAAAATAAAAAATATATATCTCATTTGTACTTACTATTATAATATAAGGTTATGATATACGTTATATTCCCGATTTTACGAGTCCGATGGTCCACATGTATAACGGTCCACCCATGACCACAGTGTTCAGCGTGACAGATATTTGTCTTTATCAAATACAAATTGTAGGGTGTGAACTTAGGACATACACAGCTGTACACACGTTATAGGAATTAGAAAATGCAAACTAATGATCAGCTTCTTGTGTCTCCGTGACAAAGGATAATGTTCATATTTTGGTGACTCGGTTTCGAGCACCGGTGTTGCTCTGCTAATCTATAAACTTTAAATTATAATCTTAAACTTTAAATTGAAACAACTATCCCTAAATTCTAAACTCTTACACTTAAACCCATAAATATTATACCCTAAACTAACTCCATATACCCTAAAACTAAGACGCTTGTAAAATATTTCAGTTTCCACCGCCGGTGTATAGAATATTTATCCTTAAAAAAACAAAAACAAAAAAGAAAATGCAAACTAATTTTACCAATGCCTCTTTTTGTCTTGTTTGCCCAACCAATATCTTCCTAGTTCCAACTCTATGTATTTTATATATTTCTGCTTTATAATTATATTTAAATTATTTTATATTCATACAATATCTAATAATTTAATGCTTTTATATATTCACATTGTATTTGTATGTTTTTCCTCATTGTATTCTAATAATTGACAAATATCTCATAAAGATATAAAATAATTATCAATTGAATGTCTAATTGATTAAAATGGTAGTTAATGTAACATTTAAAATGACGTAAGTTTAAGTGTATTTTTTTTGAATATGCTGGTGTGATGCAAGGGTAGCATCTGTTTAACTTTTTTAGTCTTTTTAAAGACGGTACACACAACATGCATTCGGGATGATGAACATCTACCTTTGCCACCAAGACACAAGGAAGGGGATGAGCGTATATTGTTTTTTAATTTGTAAATAGGATGGAGTTTGATAATTTAGATATTTTTACTAAATTTAAGTTATTTAATAACTTAAAAGGTTTTTATGATGGCATCTAATATGTGCAAATTTTAAAACCGGTGTAATTTATTGGGCATTGGGTAGCCGGAAAATTAGGTGAGTTTCAAAATGAAATTTTAAAAAAAAATGTGAAGTTCTAAATTACTATATTTTGGTGGGGAAGTTGATCATTTGATGATTGACATCCAATTAGCAGCTTTTGGGTAGTAATTTCAAGCTTACAATAAATTTGTTTTAAATGCTATTCATTGATTATTTGATTTTTTTAAAATAAACAAATGTATATCACAAATATATAGATCGAGCTATTACTCAAGTGAAATATTTAAAGTTATTTTATTGCAAAAGATAAAAACTAATGTATGTTCGAATTTAAGGAGTGGCCACAATAATAAAGGGTGACGCATTTCATCCAAGTGACCCGAATTCGTACAATTTAATTTGTAAATGTATGTAAATTTATTCATATTTAAATTGAACGCAAATATTATATTATACTATAATATAATTATTAAAAAAACAATGCATAAGAACACATGACAATATTCTAAAAAAATTTGTTATCAAAGATGTTACCGATAATCATAAGACAAAAAATAGAAAGTTACAAACAAAGGTATTTTCGAACCCAATGAGTGATCTCGATAAAGAGTGACATTCATTTAGGTGATTCGAATTCGAGCAGTTTAAATTATAAGTGTTTGTAAAATTTATCCTAATTTAAAATTAAATAAAGGTATTATAATGTAATAGAGTATACTTATAAAAAACGCATAATGAAAAAATGCCCTCTAATGTTTGTTTGAATCGTCACTTTGGTCTCTATTTTTTGGAACACGCTAACTAATAACTATCAACGTTTCATTTTGAGTCAAAATAATCTATCTATGAATGAAAATTGTTAGTTAACTAAATATTAACAACTTGAGAATGACTTTGACAAAATGACATGTCAGTAATTGAAATAAATTTTTATATATAATTTTATAACTATTATTTTTTATAGTTGTGTTATTCTGTCAAGCCAATATCTTTGTTTATATGACAAATTGACACTCTCATGTCAACGTGCACTAAAATGTAGGTTTCCCGCGTCGTTAGAGCGAGGGCCATATAGAGTGTAGGTGGTGGCCGGGTCTAACGTAGGCGCAGATAAAGGCGTCAATCAAGGCACCAAAAACTCCCATGAAAGCTGAAAAAAGATATATCTCTGCAGTAATACCGCACGCCCCACTGCCTTTCCCTTTTTCCTTTTCTTCTTTCTGTAATTGATAAGAGTTAAATATATGGTCCAAGTCTCTAAACTTTTGTAATTTGAAATTTAGTCCCTTATTCCCATTTCCAGAAATTAAGTCCTTCAATTTTTTAAGTTCAATTATTAACACCATTAAAATTCCAAACAATTAAAAATATACTAACTTGATAGTCATGTAAAAGGAATGACGTTGCAAAAGATTTTTTCAAATATGATAAATAGAACGATTCGAGTTCTAAAAAAGAAAAGGAATGGACTTAATTATAATGTATGAAGAATAAAAGGATTTGGAGCAGAATTTAACCCTACGCAAACTTTCTTTTATCATAAAATTTGTTCCCCAGATCTTGAAAAAAGAAGACTCCATTTGTCCTTCAAACAGTCAAAATGTGATTGATTAACAACAGAAATATTTTTTTTATGACTTGTATACCTCACTGGCCAGCACATGTTCTCTCTTTTTCTTTGTTTTTTGCTTTCTCTTAGCTTTCATCGAGTGAGAATGTAAAGCAAGATGATTGAAATGATATTTTTCAAATTTAATGGTAGTATTTAGAAATTTTGCGTTTTTAATTTGAATCTTAATATATATAAACTAAACTACTCACGGTTCGTGATTTTGTTATCTATTTTTTAATTTATTATTATTATTATTATTGATTTTATTTGTAATATAAATTGTAATTAAGAAAGCATAATCGAAAGTAAACAAAAGGAAAATTGTTGTTAATAACAAAAAGTAAAAACGATAAAAGAAAAGTAACAATTCATACTCAACACGTTTAAGAAAAAAAGGAAAAGGAAAATTTGCTTTTAATCCCAAAAATAAAAAAGAGAAGTATTGCTAATCATTGAGTCACTATTTAGAGGTTCGATTTACTATGTTTCGCAGATAAGAAGAAGCTTATTTATTTTTTAATATTAAATTATAATTATTGACTCTAAATTTTAAACTTTAAACGCTAAAATTTAAAAATAAATCATAGGTTTGATACTTTTCACACTAACTCTAAGTCTTAATTATAAACTTTAAATATAATTTTTTACTATTGAGATATAGATGGGCAACAGAAAGAGACAAAATATTTATTATATATATAAAAAGAATGAATCGAACAAAAATCCTTTTTCATTTGTTGGTGTCCCTATTTATGCCTCAACACTACAAAACTAAACCCTACACTCTAATCTTAATTTGTAAATCCTAAATCTCAAACCCTACAAACTAAACTTTACTTCTTAAATCCTCCCTAAATTTTAAATCTTAAACACTACATCCTATTCAAAGTTTCTTAAACTCTAATATAAATCTTAAACTTTAATCTATAAATTTAATTTTTAGTGTTGAGCATAAATAAAATTACAGAAAAAAATAAATGATTTTCTTTCTTTCAGAAGACCAAAAACTTTGAGGGAAAAAACAAATGAAATAAAAGTAAAAGTTCGAGTGCAAGACATCACGCTGTAGGGTGATAATTTCTATGCATGGCGAGATATTATGAAACTGAGAGTTTCCATAACAAAATTATATAGAACACCTGTCTGTCCACGGCATATGTAAGAACAAGAGAGAAAAGATGAATTGCAAGCGAAGAAACGTTGTAATAATATTCAATGATAAATGTAGCCTTGCAAAGAAATAAATAATAACCAAGGGTCATGGAAGCTGACTTGTTTAGCATAATTAAAACTAATTAATATAATTAACTGGTTAGTCCAAGTGGTAAACAAATTGTTATCGCTTAAGCATGTCTTGAGATCGATGATTTGTGTATGCAGAAAATATCTGTTGGGAAACTCACCTATCAAAATTAGGTGTGCGACGCGAATCGATTTAGATTAATATAAAATCTTAGGAAACTGGGGACCAGTTATATAACAATTAATGCTTGTTTTCTATAATTGAAGTATAAAAATAGAGGGACCAACAATGGTTGAGTGCATCGGTAAGACACATTGCACTTTTAAGGAGAGGATATGAATTCGAACTTTAAAAACGTCATTGTTAGAAAGGGCAATCATGTACAGCGAATATGAAACGTAAAACGGACATGTATATTAAAAAAATGGAGGGCAAAGTATCTTCTAAATCATAAGTATGTAGGAATGAGAAGGTTTCCCTTTTGTTTTTGGTGAGTAGTTTGAGGCACATGGAGGGGTGCGTTTCTCTCGCCCAACAAAAAACATTGGTGGTTGAATCATGTCGTCATTCAACACCTACATGTAAACAAATGTTTTTGTTTTCTTAACCACACACCTCGTAATCCGAAATCTAAATTTCTACATTTGTTAATTATCTCGATATTTTTTAAAACCAACGGGTCGGTATCAACCAATTAATCTGAACTTCGGGTTTGTAAATCATGTTTTTCATTGTATAATGTAATAATATGTAAAGTTAAAAACTATTTTTACAATTCGTAACAACAAGTTGCTTTGGCCGAGTGGTTAAGGCGTGTGCCTGCTAAGTACATGGGGTTTCCCCGCGAGAGTTCGAATCTCTCAGGCGACGAATTTCTTTTTCATTTTTTTGCCAAACTTCAAAGCAGGCAAACGGAAAAGCTATCATTATTCTATAATGTTTTGGTGGTTTCTTCTTGCGGGTGAGATTAAACCCGTGTTTTAGAAAATAAAAACATTAGTTTCAGATTGTTTCATGTTCAACAACATCATATCCAAAACTATCCATATTCCATGACTGAGAAAAACAACAACAATAAGCCAACACGGTCTGTCTGCAACATCTGTTGAAATGCTGTATGTCTTGTTCATGCACTTTTTCAGTCGAAAATGAAATGGCGAATGGCAGGAATGGTCAAGTCATCCATAGAATCATTGTTTAGCTAAAGATAGGAAGAAATTTGATGGCACATGTTGAAACAAGCGTGCTTCAATATTGGCTGCAAACTGTCGGGATAACTCTGGGGACCGGGCCTCCCCTGTTTTCGTGAGCATGTATATTCAACACGCTTAATTGGTTTGACTGAAACATGACCAAAAATGTCGCCTTGGCCAAGTGGTTAAGTTGCCCCCTTAAACTTTTACTTCAAGTTCCGCCAGTACTGCGTGTACGAATGTTTTTACGCCCCTCCCCCCTGCAATGCAAGTTGCAAAGCCAGTATACACTACAGTTTCATATTCAACAGCATCATCTCCAAAAACTATCCAATATCCATATTCCATCACTGGGAGGAAAAAACAAGAACAAAAAGCCAACATTCTCTGACTGCAACATCTTCTTCTAGGAATCACTGTTGAAATGCTGTCTTGTTGCAGCACTTTCTCAGACTACATGTACGCTTATGGAATTACAGACGGGGTGACGGGGTGTTTCTTAGCTACGTATATATCCATATTTGAAAACACATTGAAATATGATCCGGGAACATAAATCTCCAAAGTTGATTGAATGTGTAAATATGGAGGATTAAATGTGTTATTATACAAATTTTCATAACTGCTTCATCACCCACTTAATGGCTTAGTGACCATTTTGTAATAAAACTAAAGTTTAATGGCTATTATATAACTTATGAAAGTTTGATGACCATTTTGTATTTTTGGTAATAGTTTAATGACCACTTATGTATTTTACCCAAAATATTATTTTAAAGGGGATTTTGACCAATAATAGTAAGTCCTCGTTGTCTCCCGCCTTAGCTGTATTTCACAACTTTGAATTTTTTATCTGCATTTAAAAAAAATCAACATAGGCCGGTAATTAGCCATGTTTCAACTTGATCGAGCTCAATTCAAATTACAATGTGAAGTACGGTTCCTCTAGTCTATATTGTGTTCTTCCCTAGGCTTACGTTGCGAATGCGAATTCGAACCATTTTCGGTATTTTGTTTCAATGTGTCGTTTTCCGAGTGAACCGAGAACATACTCGACGATTTGCTCCGATGGCTATGTCCGTGGCGGTCTTTGTGGTTTCTTTGACGATGGTGATGATGGCTGTTCTCTTTCTTTACCTCGGCTTTAGCCTCGCGTTCCTTAGTGTCATTATCGTCCTTTGGTGTCGAACCACTTTGGGTTGGGACCGTATAAACAAAGGTTCCAACCGAGGTGTCTTCATAGTCCCCAAGTGGCTCCAAAATCTTAACCACATCACTCATTTTGGGTCTTTGTTTCGGCCGGTGACTAAGGCATTGATGAGCCAATGCAGCCCCCCTTCGTGCACCCATCTCCGAGTATTGCCCTTCGAGTTTAGGGTCCATTATCCGAGCAAGTCTCCTAGGTTCATTCAACATCGGCCGAGCCCACTCTGCTAAGTTCTGTTCCCTCGGAGGCCGGCTCTTGTCTAAAGATCTCCTCCCCGTTAGCAGCTCCAATAGTACAACCCCGAAACTATAAACATCGCTCATCGCCGTCAAGTGACCTAAACAACAACGGACGGTCAGTTTTTCCGACAATCTAAACATCAAAGACAGAATCAAAACATGAACAATTGAACATGGACCAAAATGTTCTAACCTGTCATGATGTATTCAGGAGCAGCATACCCTTGTGTCCCCATTACCCTGGTTGAAACATGGGATTTATCCCCTTCAGGGCCATCTTTTGCCAGGCCGAAATCCGAAAGTTTAGCAGTATAGTCCTGCGTAAAACAAACAAACAAACAAACAAGAACATGTTAGCAAATGAGGCAAGCGAAAGTCCGATGTTTCGGTTCGAAAACGAGACAAGACAAGAACTTACAGAGTCCAACAAGACGTTTGAAGCTTTAAAATCTCGATATATGACTGGTTTTTCAGCATCATGGAGATAAGCAAGACCCTTGGCTGCTCCGAGAGCGATTTTCATCCTCGTCGACCATGGAAGAGGCACCGAATACTCTGCAACACAATTCGGACATCAATTTAGCACACAAAACAAAACAAAAACCAAAACAACAGGTGAATTTAGAGACAGAACATACTTCTAAAGAGTAGACTTTCAAGGCTTCCCCTAGGCATATATTCATACACAAGGACCCTATGTTCTTCTTCACAACAATATCCAATCAGTTTCACCAGATGTGGATGGCTCAATTGTGCAAGAAACACCACTTCGGTCTGTAATAAATCAAACAAAGTTTCAAATTTCAATCTTTCAAGCATTTGAAAAAATATTAATATCGTGATGGCTTAAAGTTTTCACAAGCGCCTTAGTTTTAAGATATAGTGAGTTAATTTAAAGTATAGTGTTTAGATTTTAGGTGTAGGGATTTAGAATTTAAAGATAGTTGTTTCAATTTATAACCCTAAACCGTAAATTAAAACGACTATCCTAAAATTAAATCGCTTGTAAAAAAATTTCAGTTTACACCGTCTGTGTATAGAATATTTATCCTTGAAAAAATTTATACAAAAAAATACTAACCAGCCACTCCCTGTGTCCTTGGCAGCCTTCTAAATCCAGGAGTTTAACAGCAACCGGCTGAGCATCTAAACCAGGCCGGAGCTTATCATCAATGAACCCTTTATGAACCGGTCCGAACCCACCTTCGC